>AYEL01064655.1:0-73835 GCA_000484575.1 Olivierus martensii
ATGGCAATTAAGTAATTTATCTGTTAACATTTATTAGACTGTAATCTCGCACCTGTGACTATTCACATCCCTGTTTTCAAAATGAGCTATTCCAAAACTTTAAACGGATTTTTACTAAATAACCATTTAAAATAGGAGAAGACTGAAGAGCTATAACCTCGACTTTGCGGAAAAAGAAGAACAGTTTAAACCGTTTTTTTATAAATCAACTGTTGTGAGTATCGTTGCTGTTTCTTACTCGGAAAAATGTCAAAAACGACATTAGATGTTCACGAAAAGATTTTGTGAATATAAAAATAAAAATCCTTCTGCTACTCAATAATTTATTGCTGATCACTTTTAATTAAATGAAACAATGTCATTCTAGTCTATACATGTTTTGTCACATGTTACCATAAACCCTCCATAAACCGCCACCATCCTTTACCGCCAGAGAGGACCTTCGAACTGATGGTGGCGGCTTAAAGAGGTTTGACTGTACATTATTTGTGATTGCTTAGTCATTAAAGAGGAGGGAATTTTGACAAAATAGCTAAAAATAGGTACATTTATGCAAATTTCTCGCGAATAGTTGGAATTTAGTAATGCACTTTAGTAGAATATCTAATTGAATTGTAAATATTGCTTACACGATCTTATTACACACCCTACCGCTAAGTTATCAATAACTTTAACCGCTGAAAATTGTAAAAAATTGATCAAATATATTCGAATATGGCAATGTTGGTTTATGACACCAATATGACATTTTCATATCGTAGTATTTTCTTCAGCAGATAGAACATTCGATGAACATTTCAAAACGTACTTCTTTAATATTTTAGACCGAATTGGAGCTAAACAACAAGGATTTTAACAAAGGCATCTGCAAGAATCGTGCAAATGTATGCAAATTTATATGGTATATGAAATATTTTTGTTTTATAGCAATAAATGTCGCCTTTTTCTACCTAGGTAGAGTATTTTTTTTTGCATATTTTAGTTGCTTATTCAGCTATTGCCCTCAAAAATCATCTTTTATATGAAAACAAACTATGGAAATTTATAAAAAACACCTGTATTATGGAAAATGAGAGATAGAAATTACTATAAACAACATTTAGTAGATAAATAGTGGGACGATACTTCATTATAGACACTACAAAAGCGCTTTTCGTGGAACAGACTGTCGCTCATAGCGTAACATCGCATTTATCTTAATGCATCGTACAGGGTCGGGTATCGTCTCTTGTCGGGTCTGTTTTGTACGGCCTAACACGGTACAAAACAGACAACCATATAGATGTTCATGGATGCTCTCGCTCCGGTAGAATAACAAATATAAATGACGCAAACCATCAGACGCATCCCCAAACCGCCCTTTTCTACTATAAGAAAGTGCTGCGTAGATTAAACTTAAAGGTTCGTTCCAATTCATGAGGTAGCGATGCGTTACAGAAGCGACAACCAATAACGTTCTAACAGCCTCATTTCTGTCGCACGAACTGGTTCAATTTTATGTTTTCGTGTCAGCGTCGCGCTAAAAACAGGTCACGAATATGAAATAGCCAATCGAAAGGTCCTGTTTCCAAATAATGGCGGCTGAAGGTATGAATGATATATCTGTAGAAGAATGATTAACATACGAAATATATGAAATAGCCAATCGAAAGGTCCTGTTTTCAAATAATGGCGGCTGAAGGTATGAATGATATATCTGTAGAAGAATGATTAACATACGAAATACAGAACTATCCGTATCTTTATGATCCAAAAGAAACTCACCATAAAGATTTAAACCAATACAAAATGCATGATTTTGTAACTAGATAAAGCGATAACTTAACGCGTAAATGACAACGGGCTCGTTTTACAACGCTTTATTAAAGCTGCAACGTCGCATCGCTACCGCATAACTGGGAACGAGACTTAACTCCATTAGGATCCCATAGAACATAGGTTAAGATCTGTCAGAAAGATGCTACATTTAGTTATATAATTTTATTTAGTGAAATCCTTCCTGTATAAAGCCTAATTTCCGTACGATAACATGGGAAAATGTTTTATGCAGTGACATTCTGCATATTCTGCAATATTTTAAACTATACGTTATTAGGATGAATTGTAGAACTGAAATAGATTTATGAAGATGAATCTGCATATTTTGTTAGAAAAGTAGGCTGTTATAAACAATATAAATATTCTATCAATTCTTTCCTCATATTCTATTTATATACAGAAAATATTGATATAATATTAATAAGATTTTAGTAGTACCGTAATTTTTAAAACAGTCGGTGATCGGTTAACGAACAGTTCGGATAACGAACACTTTTTAGAAAGATTTTTATGTTCGGTTAACGAACACCTCACAGAACAAACTGTGGGATCCCCGGACTGACGGAATGACAGGTCAGCCCGATGGCTGCGTAGTAAAGCTGTAGCTTAACATTCTGGAGGATCCGAGGGTCCCACTCCTCCAATTTTTCAGGAGGGATCTGAGCACGTCCCGTTGAAACCCATCCTTCAATCTTCCGGTTGACCCCATCATGGTGTTGGTCAGCCTGTGATGATAGCGGCTCTATAAGTGGCCGCCGCCAGATAAAAATATTCCATGAGGATATTTCGGCTTAACTAACCTAACGGAATGACAGACTTATGCTTTGCGCGTTCGTGACTTATGGGTAAAGGTGGGTTCACATTATGATCGACTGGACCGACTTCACCAACTCGACCGACCGACCGATTCGAGCCAGACCAATCACATTACACCGCCGACTGTTGTTGCTATGGAATCGTGACGTAGAATCGTTCGAGTCGGTCGTAGTGTGAACCCACCTTAATGATGGAAGAACAGTAGTTTTTCTCCGATTATAATGAACTCGGAGACAACGTAAAACAAATCAAAGATTTATTAAAGAAGCTAAGAGATAGATTTTACAATTTTTTTTCTTAGAATGGCAACCATACCAGGATGAGGTCAATAGGCTTGGGGATTTCTACCATGACAATGCTATTAATCACTTCCGAAAAATCCTGAAGAGCAGCAGCGATATTGCATAGAGAAAAGCAATCGATATTGAATAGATTGGAGAGAAAAGCAATCGATATTGGACAAATTCTTTATTGGAAAATAAACATATAAATGAGAGAGACGACAATGCTATTAATCACTTCCAAAAAATCCTGAAGAAGAGAGAAACTATCCCGACAGTGCTATTAATCACTTCCGAAAAATCCTGAAGGAGAGAGAAAATCACTACAATGCTATTAATCACTTCCGAAAAATCCTGAAGGAGAGAGAAAAGCGCGATGCTATTAATCACTTCCGAAAAATCCTGAAGGAGAGAGAAAAGCACATGACAATGCTATTAATCCACTTCCAAAAAATCCTGAAGGAGAGAGAAAAGCAATGATATTGGACAGATTATTTATCAGAAAATAAACGTAGAGATGAAAATGCAAGATTATATATGTATATATTATTGTTATTACATATAAATAAACATAAATAGAAAATTATATAATTTCTTACTATGTTTTTTTGTGTCTCCGGAACGAATTAATCAAATTCCCATTAAAACCTATTGTAAATCGATGATCGGTTAACGAACAATTCAGATAACGAACATTTATCTTGGAACGAATTATGTTCGTTAACCGATCATCCACTATACTATATAGAAATGGTAGCGAAATTGCGCTCTTTCGTTTCTTCAATGTGGCTCCATAGCATGAAATTCAATGGTTAATATAGAGCAAATTCTTAATTAAAAAAATAGTATATAGTATATGTAATTTTTTTATTTATGTAAAAAGTAGTATGAATCTATACGAAATAACTGCATGTGTATAATAAACAGTTTTTGAAACCACGGTTAAAAATCTGAGAAAACTGATTCGGCTCTCATTGACGCAGAAAGAAACTGTTAAAATGACCGCCTTGATACAGTGATAACTGAAACTAAAACAGTGATAACTGATGGCTAAAGAGAACAAATTTCAAAACTGGTTTGTTTCCCATGGGATGAACTGCTATTTTTCTTCCATATAGTGGCCACCTGTATAATATTGACCAATATTGACCACTCACTTAGTTAGTTTTAAGAAATTTTATCCTACCAAAGTGACCAAGAAGATTAATTTCATAAAGGAATTACTGTATTTTCCTTAGAATATTTTTCATTAGGAAAATTCTAAAAATCAATATTCCATTAGAATTTTTTTGTTATGATAAAATAGTCTGTTAAACCAGCTGTTAAAATGCTTGTCTGTTAAAAAGTAAATGTAATACTACTGTATATGTATCTTTATATAGGAATTTAATTTGACTATATTAAATGCACATATACAGGTTTGTATTAATTGTAATACAGTATATGCTTGCTATAAGACTTTGTTCATCATTTAACCCTTTACGTCCCACGGTATCAAATAAGAAACACTTAGGTTATTTACTCTCTATGTACCAAACAAAAAATTTTTGAAAATAAAATTGTTTTTATTAATGTGTACAAAATGTGATTTTCTTATTAAAAGATTTTTTACTGAAAAGAGATAATCTGGGCATTAAAGGATTAAGGTGATATGTGTTATACGTCGTCATTATTGCTTGACTACAAGTTGGTGATTTTAATTAATGTAAATTTACAGTTTGGATTAATTTGTTCTTTTGTTTTGGGAGAAGGAAGGGTCACTGTCCTGTACATTGACCATCTGTGAAAATTACCAGTCAGGTCGGTCCCAAAGGGTGGTCACTTTAACAGAATTCACCGTAATTGCGGCTCTCAACGATCAGATTCTCCTATATGGCTCGTAGTGATGTAAAGTTTGGCCACTCCTGCTATATAGAATCAATAAGTAAGTAAAATAATAATGAAACTGTTCTAATTTTTATTGAATTCTTGATATATATTTTAAAAAGTTTGCATTATTTTCCAAAATCTCGCTACAATATTATTGTTAAGTTTAATATATAGACTTGGATATTATGATTTTGTATAGAATGTATTTAACAATTGATAGATCTATAGCCTGGTTTTAACGTTATTAATGTTTATTGTTAAGCAAAATAGTAGATTATCTGGTGGTGGAAGACATGTCGCGTTGCATGCAGCAGACCGGCTTCACCTATACAGCACACTTTTTAATGGATATACATGACTGACAAGAATCTTTAAACTAGAGATTCATGTTAATTGATCTGTATATGATGTTTCGGTAAGAAGATATATATAAGGTTCATTAAAACAACCTGCTATTTAGGTTAAGCAACGGATTTGACGCGACGCGTATTCCACTTGCAGATAATTTATCATTTAACTGATTTTAAATATAAATAACTTGCAATACAATTGCACACATTGCAAAAAACCCAACAAAAATGATACCGATCGATAGGGGGGTCGAGACACGTAAAATATCCCCAAGTGAAGTAACGGTCAAAGGTGAAAGGTTAAAGAAATACAGAAGCTAAAATTTTTACAGTGCATGTAGTTTGAAACTGGTCTTCGCCACGCTACAGTTTGCAGCGCGCCGCGTCCCGTTCCCGTGCTTTGCTACCTATGTCTCAGTAAAAGTTTTAGCTTTTATATCTCGTTAACCTTTGACCTTCTACCTCTACTTCATTAGGGATATTTTGCGTGTCTCCATCCCCTATCGATCGATGCCATTTTTGTTTGGGTTTTGCAATGTATGCAATTATACCTTCCTTACTTGTATATACGGTTAATCATATCCAATGTAGAATCAAAGTGTCGCAAATAGCCTTACAAAAGATCTTACCTCAAAGTTGATTCGCTACTTACTGTTCGTCCCAGGATGGTGAGAGCTTCTTTCGTGAACAAAAAACTTCGAAACTATTTTAACCACACAATTGTCGCGTAAGAATCGATAAAAAGCTCCTATCTTGATCGTGTTCAGTCGCGCCGTCGCGGCCTGACCTGCCCACGGAGAGCGGCAAGAGGAAGCGCGGCGCCATCTGTCGGGAGGCAAAATTATTACTCCTATTTCTTTCTTTCCTTCTCGTTTCCATTCTACCATCTTTTACTGCCTTCTTCCTTTTTTCCAGCCTAACAGGAGATTTTCGTCATCTGATAAATTCTTTGTCTTCCACGGGACTCGATGCCAGGTGGATCACTTCCATACGCTATGCATTCATTCTAAGAGAAGCTGTTTGGAAGTGGTATTTGGCTTGTCTTCAAGCCTGGTTCCACGGCTCATGCGCATTTCTTGGCTTTTACTCCTATTTCTTTCTTTCCTTCTCGTTTCCATTCTACCATTTTTTACTGCCTTCTTCCTTTTTTTCCAGCCTAACAGGAGATTTTCGTCATCTGATAAATTCTTTGTCTTCCACGGGACTCGATCACTTCCATACGCTATGCATTCATTCTAAGAGAAGCTGTTCGGAAGTGGTATTTGGCTTGTCTTCAAGCCTGGTTCCACGGCTCATGCGCATTTCTTGGCTAGGCCGTCGATTGCCTACTGCGTATGAAGAGCAACTTTGTATCGTTAATGACGCCAGTCGCGTTTCTATCTGCCGCCCGTTGCGCGTGCCAGCACAGCGTGCGCGAAGTCTCGAGCGATAGCTAATTTTTAATAATTAAACGGCGTGTATGCATTTACGCACGACACAGCGCTAAGCGAAGAAACGCTTGCTCAGTGAAGATTTTTATATCCCAGGCGTCGGAGGCGAAATATATGATTGATCGAAACAGTTTTTTTTCGGATCCGGGCCGAAAAAAACAAGAAAAAAATCCCCCTGGAGAAAAAAGCCCGCTCTCACACAGGTAAGAAACCCTGCCTTTCGGAAGTCGAAATTCTGTCGAATTGCCAATTCGGAGGGTCCGAAGGAACATTAGGGGATCGTTCCCGATATTCATGAGGGTCCGAAAATCCCCCTAGTTAAAAACCCAGCTCGCACAGAGAAGAAAGAAAAAATACCGCATTTCGGTTCTAAGGCTAGATATCGGCGTTTCCGATTGGAAACAATCCGTCAGTTTCGATGTGATCGTCCAGGAGGCGCTGGATGCAGTTTGTGAGAAAACGCGCTCGCACCTGGCAGGTAGGTTCGATTCTTTTCGAAAACAATCCATCAGTTTCGATGCGATCGTTCAGGGGGCGCTGGATGCAGTTTGTGAGAAAACGCGCTCGCACCTGGCAGGTAGGTTCGATTCTTACCAAGTATCTCGGCGCGACTGGATGCGATCAAGATAGGCACTTTTTATCGATTCTTAACCAATTGTCGCAAAGACAGGACATTTTACAGACGTTTTAATCATACAAGCAATTGTATAAATAGAAAAAACATCAGTCTTCTCAATCGCAATTTTTTTCTTCTACTTTTTCTCTCCAAGGTATCAGTGCCATCTGCCGTCCGTTTTCTGTTAGAATTCGACTCCAAAAATATCACAGCATGATCCCCAATAAATTGATATTATACTTATTTATAAATTATGATCAGTATTTAATTTATTTATATTCATCAATAAGATATAAAATGGAAAAATTTTATCCCGAATGAAATAAATACCCAATAATATAAGAGAGTCAGCAAATACGTAATAGTGTAATCTACTGTAAAAAATTAAATAAAAAAAAATCAGGAAGAAAAAGTGATATTTGTGGCATACAAGTTCTGCATGTCGCGATTTTCAGAAAAATCATGTCTAAAAAATAAATATGAGGTAATAAGAAAGAAATAATTTCAATAATAATCATAAAGCTAACTTTTATCATAAATTTGACAGAAATGGTATTTTTTGATAATGCTGGTTGTGCCCTATAAATAACTTTCATCCATTTGTTATTAATATTATTTGAATTCTGGTTAAAGGAAGAATTTATTTTCTGTCGTAATATGTAAGAAACATTCATTTCATCATATTATTTTGATATATCAATGGACAATGTCCACTTTGCGCGCACGCTATCTGGTGGCGATAAAAAGAAACAATTTCGTGACGTATCGCTTGAAAACATGAGGCGCGTTCATTTTTCAGTACCATTGTGCAAAAATTATAATAGAAAATCGCCTGCTAGTACAACATGGCATTGTTTTCCAATAGATGATGCTATTAGGAAGCAATGGACTGTAAAAATTTGGCGTGATGTTGGCAAATATTTCCAAATTATAAGGAATATGAGTTTGTTTAGCACATTTAGTGGAAAATGACTTCGAACCTTTCCTTCATTCAAAATGATTTTATTTGAAACTATACGCTTTTCCTTCTGTTTTTTCTTGGATCTCCAAAGAAAAAAGGATTAAAAAACGAATGAAAATAATAATGCATTTTTAATGAAATAACTAAATAAATAAGTATAATAGTAATTTAATCAAAATTAAATTCTATGAAAAAAAAAATCATAAAAACACTTTTTTCTTGGATCTCCAAACAAAAAAGGATTAAAAAACGAATGAAAATAATAATGCATTTTAATGAAATAAATAAATATATTTTACATCAAATAAGTATAATAGTAATTTAATCAAAATTAAATTCTATGAAAAAAAAAATCATAAAAATAATTTTATTTGTTAGAATTTTACTTTTTTAATTGATGAAATATAAAATAAAATTGTTTTAATATTTCATTATCACGAATTATAAATATTACATAAATTTAAATAAATATTTATATAGCAGGAGATTCATAATACGAATAAGCGATTTCCAATTTCTTCAGAATAGCAACAATAAAACAGTATCCAGTAGTTTGATCGCTTCAACTTTGTTTTTAAAGCCCATTCCATCATATTGAGTTTGGTTATGAACATTGATTTGATATAATTATCAATGACATACTTGTATTTTTTGCTTGAGGATATTTCATTCATTGATTTGATATAATTATCAATGACATACTTGTATTTTTTGCTTGAGGATATTTCCAAGTAGTGTTCAGTAACTTCCTTTTTCATTTCAGGAATACCATTCATTATTTTTCCTCAAATGATTGGACAATACATTATAAGCGTTCATACACATGGTGTCACGGTTGACAGATTATAAATTTTGCCAATAGGTGGCTATGTTACAATCGCGCATAATAGCTAAAGTGGATATTGTCCATTCTGATGTTTCGTGTAGGATGTCTATATAGAAAATCTGGATACTCTAATTGAAGCTAAAGGAATAAACATTAAACAAAATATTTCAAGTCAAGTTAACCCTTAGCGCAGGGGTTCCCAAATTTTTGCTTAGGTGGGCCAAATTGTTAATTCCAAAATATTTGGCGGGACAAAAAAGTGTTCAAATAGATAAAAAGTTACAAAATGGAAAGATTTATACTAATTTTATAACATAATCGTTCTTTATTTATGACAGTAATTACTTTTTATTACAAAATAATTAAACCAAAATAACTAAATAAATTCAAATAAAACGGAAAAAATTAATTCATCAATATGAAGTGTGTGACTTGTGCAGTTGTTGTTTTCTTTTGATAATATCATTGAACCTTGATTCTAAGTTGGTTGAATGTATTCTTAACACCGCTTGTAAATGTTCATCAGTTAATTTCATCTTAATTTGGATTTATTAATACTCATGGTTGAGGAAGTTTTTTCGCTTATATAAGTGCATTCAAATAATGAAAACAAATTTGGAAGCACTTTACACACGTATTTTTTTATTAACTGAGCAATTTTTAATTATATGATAAAATTTATTTTTTTGTAAAAATATAAATTATCTCTATGAATTCAAGATCGCGGATGATCTGATATCACGGGCCGCATTTCTAGAGTTTGAGGGCCGCACTTTGGGAACCCATGCCTTAGCGTAATAATTCTGAATTCAACTGTAATTTTAACAATTAGTTTTCAAATCAAGATTACGGTGCCACCATCTGCTGAGTTCATAATTAAATTTTATATTTAAACTAAGGTGCCGCCATCTGGTATTTAATAATTGCACTAGAATTTTTAAATGATTTTCCCCGAATTATTCGGTTACGAGTTAATTTGGCTTGAAATATTTAGGTTAATTTTTTATTCCTCTAAATACTTTTAATTAGAGTATATTATCTGATTTGAGCCTAACGATTTAAATACTAATTGGATTGACGATACAATGTTAAAAAATGAAGCTGTCCGTTAGACTGTATGGCTTTACGCCAAAGCCAATATGTCGGACGTTAAAAGAAATTCGACGATATAGCACACTGACTTTGTTTTGACTGACAGACATATCCATTTATGTTAGTAAGTGTGATGACTATATCCAAATAATCAATAAAAGAGTGTTGTATCCTAATATCGAGTTTTATACCTTCTACATGATCCAATCACTTCGGTGGCATTCTTTTGCTGGCAATTGGCCATTAGCTCTGTCCATCCAGTTGCTTGAGCCCAACGAAGCCAACTCTGTCTTCTCAGGTTTGCTATAAAGATTCGCACTCGAGGGAATACGAAGCCAGTACCCTTACCTGGGTGCGCTAGTAGCGACTTCGTCGATAAGTTTCCAAATTAATAAATTACGTGTGTCTCAAAATGGGATTCTCCGGAATACTGCAGTAGTCTAACTGGTAAGTCGTTTGGGCGCTATCCTTCAAACGACAGTTCGAATCGGATAAGGTGGAAAAATTTTATTACGAGAAAAATAAATTTAAAATTTTAATCTAATTACTAAATACTAGAAGGTGCCACCTTAGTTAAAATTAAAAAGTTAATTATTAACTCAACAGATGATAGCATCATAGTCTTGATTTAAAAAATAATGCTTAAAATTACAGTTAATTCAGAATTATTACGCTAGGAAATAATTTGGTTGAAATATTTGATACAAAATGACTATATAAATCATATAGGATAGTGGACAATAAGTTTCCCAAAATGCATTTAATTCAGAGCAATCTCAAATTTTTAGTAGTACCACTGATCCACTAAAAATTTCGGATAATCATATGTGATAGAAAATATATAGCGTCCTATCGCGCTATGAAAATGCAATAAATTTCAGCGAGTCTGCCGTATTGGCAACGTGGAAACGCTTCGGCTTTCCACTCTGGAGGACCCTGGTTTGAATCCCGGATCCCACCCTTAAAAATATTTATCATGGGGTCCGGGCCCGGCCCGTCGATCCCCTCCTCTCAGGACGGGGATCGCGGGGCAGGCCCAGCACCTCGAAAAATCTTTTCAGAAGATACCAGACCCGGGACGCAAACCAGGGTCCTCCTGCGTGGCACGCCAACGCGTTACCACTCGACTATCCGGCCGCCAATAGAAAATTAGTGTCGGCCGGATTGGCCGCTACTTATCATGGGGTCCGGGCCCGGCCCCTAGATCCCCGTCCTCCACAATCCGGCTGACCTCCGCAGGGGTGGGCAGCCTGTGGAAGGGCTTGTTTCGCCCCGCCAGTTAGTATTCTCCCTGAATGGAAAGTGGCGTCATCTGTTAACAAAAATAGTATTCTTCAAGAATGGATTGTGGCGTCATCTGTTGACAAAAAAAATTAATAAATTTCAGCGAGACTTTGTTAATGACAAATTTGAGGGACCACTGTGATATATGATACAATTTGAAGGAGAGCCCTGTGTAGAATGTTTTGCCATGTTATTATATAGGCGTTAGGCTTAGTGATGATGCAAATGTGCTTAGTTGATAACTTCAAAATTTTATCATATATAGCAGGGGTCCTCAAAATAGAAAATTAGTACAATAGATCACTGGATGATTACAAAGCTAGAGTTGTTTAAAACCCTTTTTTCTTACTGTCTAATAGAAAAATGGAATTATATCAAATATTTACTTAGGAGATATATTAGGAATATTTACTTAGGGGATTTTTAATATTTACTGTATATAGGATGACCATTCATCTCGGATTT
Organism: Olivierus martensii; assembly: GCA_000484575.1. Taxonomy (NCBI): domain Eukaryota; kingdom Metazoa; phylum Arthropoda; class Arachnida; order Scorpiones; family Buthidae; genus Olivierus; species Olivierus martensii. The sequence continues at coordinate 11,809 of AYEL01064655.1, forward strand.
TTTGGAGATAATCCCGGATTTTGATATATTATTCCCATTATTCCTCATTAGATCCAAGATGCCTTTTATTGCGGCCATCGTCACGTTTGTTAATAATTTCGCAAGAGTATTTAAAAGATAGTCAGCGGCCAGATGGCCGAGTTGGCGTGCCACGCAGGAGGACCCAGGTGTGCCATCTCCTGAAAAGTTTTTCGGGGTGCTGGGCCCGGCCCGGCGATCCCACCCTTCATCATCTGGTCCCCCTCCACTGGTATGGGTGCAGCCTATGGTTGGAACTGGTTCCGCTCCTTGGTAATCTCTCTGATTGGAATCAAAAAAGGAGCGTAAAAATGCAAAAAAAAAGATAGAAAAATAAAAAATTACGACCGCATTTCATGAAATATCCTAAATTTAATAAATTGTTTTTATAAATTGTATTGAAATTCGGTAAAATATAGAATTATTTACAATAAGAAATTTCCACTTATAAAAATAATCATTTATAAATGGTTTCATAATTTTGAATATGAACTGACTTGTGAGAAACAATGATAATATAATCAACTCTTCTTTTTTATTTCTTTTTCCAGCCCCTTTTTTTACAATTTTGCGCCCCTTTCTAATCAGGGAGATTACTAAGGGGCGGAGTCAGTTCCAACCACGGGATGCACTCACACCCGTGGAGGGGGCTGGATGGTGAAGAACAGAGATCGCTGAGCTGGGTCAAACACACCGAAAAAACTTTTCAACAGAAGATACCAGATCCTGGACGCCAACCCGGGTCCTAAACGATCCCAATCAACCAAGTTGTCTAAAGTGGTCTTTCGAAGAGAATAAATTAGAGACTCATGCAATAATATTTTACTGTTCAAATTCTTCAGTTACAGTTTTTCTTTATCAACATTAGATGCCAATTTCCATTCTGTAAGAATACTAAGTGATGGGGGGAAATAAGATCTTCCACAGGTTGCCCACCCTTGCGGAGAGGTTAGCCAGATTGTGAAGGATAGAGATCGACAGGATGGGCCCGGACCCCATGATACAATTTCAACGGGGAAGATTCGAACTCGGGTCTTTCAGATTTTTTTTTTTAATATTTTACATCCGTTTCCAATCAGTGAGATTACTAAGAGTGGGACCAATTCCAACACGGGCTGCACTCAAACCCGTGGGGGGAGCCGGATAGTGAAGGACAGGGATCGGTGGGCCAGACCCGGACCCCCCAAAAAAGCTTTTCAAAAAATGCCGGACCTGAGATGCGAACCCTGGTCTTCCAGTGCGACACGCTAATGCATTATCACTCGTCCATCCTTCCGCCAATGGGTCCTCCAGGTCGGCCGGATTGGCCGCGTGGAAACGCTTCGGCTTTCCACTCTGGAGGACCCGGAAACAGAACTGAAACGAGGGGGTCTCCAACTGTCTTCTCCTTCCAAAACGTCGTCGCAACCAACCAAACCGCTGTGGAAATGAAATCAATATTAATTACTATGTAATTAACATGAAATTGCTAATTCTGCTTACATGCTATATTAATAAGAAAGATTAAATCATTTCATAAATTAATTTCTACTGTATTTCTTAGTTTAAATTTTTTCTGTTATCATAGATATAAATCTTGTCGATGTTTTGTTATGGTAAAGAATAAAATAATTTATGACTTGTCTATGCATTCCGTCAATTAAGTTTCATTAATGATATTTTCAATGCCTTCATGCAAATATCTAAAGTGTCACTAAAGAAGGGATATTTTCGACCAATGATAAATTTGTTCCTTGGCCCATTCTTACATGAACGACAATATAATACTATATATATTCTTTACAGAAACCGAAAAAAAATTTTCTAATTTTCTAAATTAAGTTTTTCTGCATGAAAGAAAACAAAGTAACGAATAGAAAAGAAAGCAATTCCTATATATCAGATTTGATCTTTGATCTCTAATATAATAAAAGTGCTTGGTGAAATCATTAACGGTAAATCTATGTGAAAATTACTAATGAGGAAAATATTTGGTGTGGAAGGATCAAATAAGAATATATAAAAAATAGTGAAGATTCATCAAAATTGAAACAAAAATTAATCGAATAAAACTTCAATTAACAATATAATAATTTAGTATTTATATTTGGATAAACAGATGCTATATGAAGCGAGAATGCAGCACAAATTTCAAAGCAGACCGTTGAAAGCAGTATCGAAATAAACTGAATGCATTAACAGCATAATAATTCCATTTTCAGATAAAACATTTCATTTCGAATAAAGTATTTTTATAACACCCGAAAACTATCATCTTTTAACTCGACGGTTCAGAATGCTGTTTTCAGCTGAACTACTATTGATACATTAAATAATCTGTTTAAACATTTGTTTCATTTATAATTTGATAACAATAAAATTTGGTGACTGATTTTTCATAGACATGACAATTTCTGTTCTATAGATTGCAGAATACATTTGATAATGCATCAGATTAAATGCAAATAAAGAAAATTTTTTTTTAAGTTATGCTACCGTTTGCTTATAAATTTCATAAAATAAAAATATTGTCATCGATGGAAAACAACTAAGTAGAAAAATGAATAAGCTGCGACTATAATACTGCCTATAACTAAACTATTTGGAAAATAATCTTCTTATGTCTACCGATCAAAAACGAATTCATTCATTTACGGTTACTTTGATAATTAGATTAGCGCAGGTGTAGATAAACTTTTCTGATCGCGGGCCACACGGATTTCTGTAAGGTCTCTAGCGGGCCGCATGTAAAAAAAAAATGTTTTATTTTCCGAAACATGAGGTATACTGATTAGTAGAGGAGAGTATTACGATCATGCCGGAAACCACGTTCTAATTTCAACAAATTTTCACCACCGCTCTCTAACATTGCCTCAAAATCTATTGCCCCAATATGTTACATAATCAAAATAGTGTCGGAAAGTCGATTGGGGCACACTCCAGATTTTTTAGAAGGAGCTCTTTAGTGTACAAAATTAAATTTTTGATTTATGAAGAGCATAAACTTATTAATTTTTTTATATAAATTTATTCTTAGCATAAATCCTATAAATGAACTTTCTCCAATGGGATTTCAGAAAGATTCATTGCACGAGAAAATTAAAAAGTATTTGTACGCAATAACTAGTAGAATTATAAATTACATTTATCAATATAATTATTTTGAATATTTCAGTCATTACAGGTTAAGCCATGCCAAATTTTGGTTATTATTATTTAAATAAGGATTTGCAGATTCCACTACTATATTCATGTTTTTATCTAACCGTATAATTAAAGGAGTGATTGGAGATTTTAAAACATAAGAGTTTCATCTTAGATAAATCGCAGAATAAAATCTACATCTCATTCTACAGACTGATGGACCCATAATTACAAACTCCGAGTAATTTTAAACAAAATTATATATGCTGGAATTCATAATAATGAAAGATGATGCAGCGCATAATAAATACTGATTGACCTTTAATATAGGAAAGAGCGATCCTATAATAGAATTCCGATCGATTCTCATATTTGATATTTTCACATCTATGACAAATTATAAATTACAGAATTCTAATAAATCTGTATTGATATTAGAAATTTCCCATAGAACACATACTACCCTGTCAGGTCGATAGAAAAATGTTTTAGCATATTTATACTGTATAATTAATACTAAATTACGAAAAAATTCGTAACAATTTTCATAAAGCTCATAACTATTCTTTGGCGTTAATGTTAATTTACGTTTTGTATTTTCAATTTCCTCAACTCAACAGATTTGAATTATTCAAACTGGAATTTATCCAATTATTACAGCTTATCAACTGTGGAAACGTTTAATGACGACCATTTTCTATTCTATACTGAAATTATGTTTTTCACTATGCTAAAATATACACTTTTTAGTCGATACATCTGTGACTGCTACTATTTTCCATAATGGTTTTAAATGATCTTGGATATCGCATGTATTTAGTATAGGCCCTAGCAGAGAATCCAGAATTAGATATTTTCATACAAAGCAGATGTACAGCAAAGGCATCTTTATATCTAAAACAACTGGATCTCTACATTTCTAGACAAAATTCTTTTTGTCTGAATTTTTTACTAAAGCTTATTGCAACTTTTAGTAATTCTTGTTTTCATCTATAATACTGCACTGCCAACAGTTAATAATTGATACTCAAAATTATTAATCAAATCATTAAAAAGTAATTTGGGTTTATGATTCTTATTTTTGCTTTCCGAACGCAAATCTGTATCCCCGTAAGTTCCTATTTGATTTGAATCTAAAATTTCAATCAAGTACGATCAAATGCCTAAAATCATTTCGATTTTTATCAGGCGAGCGGTAAAATTTCTTAAATTAACAACAGAAGATCTTTGCTATGCAAATCTGTATCCCCGTAAGTTCCTATTTGATTTGAATCCTAAAATTTCAATCAAGTGCGATCAAATGCCTAAAATCATTTTCGATTTTTATCAGGCGAGCGGTAAAATTTCTTAAATTAACAACAGAAGATCTTTGCTAAAAAATTAACAAAATTAATTCCGTTCTTCTAATTCTCTACCAATCGATCAAGGAAAGAAAAATTAAAAATTTTTAAACAATAGCGAGTCATAAAGAATGCAACGAAAACTTTATTTAAAGATGAAAAATCAGCTTTGAAACCCAAAAATATTCACTACATCCTACGTAAAGGAAATGAGAAAATCAAATTATCGAAATCTTTTGCAGAAAATAAATTTTTTAAAGTATCAAAACTTATCTTTTGATAGGAAAATATGCCAATCTAATGAAATCTGAAACTTAATAAATGGAATGATACTAGTATATACTGATGGAGAGAATTCGAATAAAGTTGTAAATGTGACTTTAGCGATGAAGATTGATAATGCCTTGTTTTATTCTGTTTGTCATGTGACAAGCACTATTGATTAGAAACATTTGATTTTTTATATTACATAAGTTTTACTCAATGAAACAATTTCTATCTAATAAACAAATATTCTACATTATTTTATATATATTAGTTGTTATAAAATTTTTGAAATATACGAAAAATGGATCCGATAACATCTCACTCATTCATGCAAAATTTTAAATTTGAATTTTTGTTATTTTCTTTGGAAAATGGTAATGGCAACAACTGTAAACTTAATTTCCACTGATAAATATTTTAATCTGATTCTAATTTGTCAATCCATGTGAGTATGTAGTAAACATTCATAATTAAATATTATATTAAATATATATAGGTATTTAATTAAGTTAGCATTAAGTAAACAGAGTGAATCACAAATATTTTCCATTCAGCATTTAATAATAGTACGAATTCCGAGTCTAATGTATAAACTTACATTATGTTATTAAATATAATCGAAATTTTTAATTTTTTTTTAATATTTTTAACTCTGTAAATAATTTTTATGCTTCAATATTACCCTCTTCTATTGAAAAAATTACTGATACAGGAAAACCGCTTGCAGGTTGGTCACCTGAGCTAGGTGACCAACCTGCCACTGTATATAGTTCCTTATCAAATAGGTTAGTTTAGTTACCATATCGCACAAGGGATATACATTATCTGGCGGTGGCCACTTGAAGAGCCCATTACAGGTTGGCCAACAACCATGATGTGGTCAACCAAAAGATTAAAGGATGAGGTTAAACGACCGCGTTCGGACTCCTCTTGAGAAACTAGATGTGTGGGTTCCGGATTTGAATCTCGATCCTTCAGGATGCAAATCACAGCTTTACCGCGGCATCCGGCCAACTGTTATCAAATAGGCGACTTTTCGATATTTATTATTATTTCTTAAATTGGAATTTGCTAATAATGATTTATTAGGATAATCATTTATATTGTATGTTAATGATGATTAATAATTTAATTTAAAAATTATTAATTCTATTAAATCTAAATATCTACAAGTATTTTAGTTCGCTAATTTTACATCTGGTAGAAACTAAGCACTAATAATATCCTAAAATTTATATAACAAGTCGCTCACACTTCTGATAGAAGATGAGTCAGCCAGAAGATAGAGAGGATCCATTGGCCGAGCGTGGATCCTCTGAAAAATCAAGGAATGCATGATTAAGGATCTACGGCCAGATAATTGATTGACAATATAGTTCAGTTCACTATAGCAAAAGACTGGATTCAATTCTGACTCAAGTTGAATCAAACTTAGCGCTTAATAAACAAAATCTTATTCCATTTGCTATTAATATTTATAAGCTTTCTATTAAATTTATAAGCTTTCTATAAATAAGTGAAGATTAATTTAATTACAATACTATTACTTTTACCTGTTACTGGTATACCAAAAAATGCTCCTATTCCTTGAAAGAAAAGAAGAAATCCAAATGAATCCGTTAATTTTTCTAATCCAAGTAAATCAACAAGAATTATGGATAATAATGATATGTATGCACCTACCATTATATAAAAATTATATTTGTTAATAAATATACAACAATATTTCAGTTTATCATTAACTACTGCAAACTCACCATAAAATAAACCGAAAATTGCTGAGAAAATACTCATTTGAACATAATTAAAGCAAAAAGTACTAATACTTGTAGAAAAACCACAAATCGCTAAAGATCCAATGTATAACCAAAGTCGATTCTCTTCTAATTTGTCTGAAATATATCCAAATGTTATTCTTCCTATTGTATTAAAGATTCCAAGAATAGATACGAGAAAAGTTGCAGCTGTCTTTGATGCTATATTTTTATGCATAATTCTTTCTATCATGTAGACCGATATCGTTTCCATACCCAACGATGTGAAAAGATTTGAAGCAATGAAAACGATAAAAATTGGATCACGAAAAATTTTTAAATTTAATCCAATTTGTTGAAGATCGATAAATATTGGAATTTCATTTACATTGAATTTCTATAAAAGAAATTATTTCAATATATCAATTTATAACTATTAACATCTCGTAAAAGTATAGTAATTATATAAAATAATTTACTTTCGGTATAGAAATTTCAGTAATACATTTGCCAAATTCACTCTTGGTATATTTTTCTCCTTCGTGAATATCCAATGGATCGCTCATATAATGATGCATAAATTGCATTTTTGAATCATTCAATCCAGTTAAAATTGGAAATTCAAGCAAAATTGGAAGAGATATTGATTTTCTTGGAAGAACTGTAACATTTTCTTTTTCTTTACTCCAAAGTGGATGGTTTATTTTCTCTTGTTTTTTTATTTGACAAGGTGGACGTAAAAGGGCGCCAAATATACAACCATTAAATAAAATGCCAGATGTTAGTAGCATTGCTCCTTTCCAAGAGTATTTCTGAATTAAAAATTCTATAACTGGAGCAAGTATGAACGTTCCTATACCTGATCCACATACTGCCAAACCTGTTGCTAAAGCTCGTTTCTCGTCAAAGTAACGATTCACAGAAATTATTGCAGGAAGATACATCATACCTAGACCTGTTCCTATATACAAATCTTACATTATTTTATATAAGAAAAAAAGAAGATAAAGTAATAAAATTACCTGTGCATAATCCAGCAGTCAAATATAATTGTTTTATATCAAAAATTAGAGAACTGAGTGCGAAACCAACTGTCGCCATTAAAGATCCTACCATACATACTATTCGACAACCATATTTATTTGTTAGAGCACCGGCTAATGGCCCTAAAAATTATATATAATTTTAAAAAAATCACGAAATATTTATTTTAGAAATTACATTGAACTTACCAACAAAATTAATAGTTCCACACATAATTGAAGGTACCCAAGCTGCTGCACCTCTGTTATATCCATAATAGTGAACGATTTCAGTATAAAAAATACCGAAACAATAGACTATTCCATCAGAAATCATGTGAATCATGAATGCCGCGAATACTATTACCCAACTCCAACTTAAATCTAATTCTAGTTTAAATTTTCTTGCTATTTTTTGAGTTTCAATTTTAGACTCTGAAAGCTATATATATATATTTTATTTTTATAATACTGTATACTGAATAAAAACAATATTGTATACGGTACTACTGCCGAGTTTTGATTTTTGAAATAAGATATTCTGGAATCAAAAGAGTTTATTTCACAAGCTTATCATGGAATGAAATAATTTTTTTTTGGAAAATAATCATAACTTTTCAAAACTGTTTGGTTTTTAATTTTTTTTTATTTGATTCCTGAACGTCTGAGATTTCTCAATCAAGATTAATAAAAATTAAATTATGTGCTTACCATTCCTGTTTTACAGTCACGATTTTTAATACAAAAAATATTATGGCAATAATATTGATGCTTATTATAATGTAATAAATATTCTACAAACTATTATTGTATTAATATAATAAATAAAAAAACAATAAAAAATTATCATAATGTAAAACTTAATTCCATATAGCAATGGTGTTCAACCTTTTTTACTATGCAAGCTATTTTCTATACTAAGTTATTCGGCCATCTATTTTCTTATAATATATAAATCACGTTCCCCCAACCTGATATCTGATTACACACAACTATGCAGTTAAATGCGCTCATTCACTACGGAAGACCCACTCTCCCAGCCCTAAAAACTTTATTTGTGTATTTAAAAAATTTATTTATCACTTTTAATTATTTTAAAAGTGATAAATAAATTTTTAACTACAACTAACAACAAATAAAACAAATATATTGAAATAAACTATTTATTTCTCTATTTTAGAAAACCAAAGTTAGAAAAAACAACAGATTGATTACAAACTCATTAGTTACGGGAAATGCTAGTTGATTAAAAAAAAAGTTAATTTGAAATTTGGCATTGTATGGAGCTGGCAATATTTTCATAGTCAGGTTGATATGAAGTGGCCAATTGCAGACAATCATCCAAATGATCATTTGTAATTTGGTTTCTTAATTTTTTATGATGTTCATATTTGAAAAAGCGAATTCTGACAAATATGTCGATCCGAAACGCGACAGAATTTTTTGCGCAATATCATTTAATACAGTGGTGCCTCGCAATTCGACACTAATCCATCGCCGAACAAATGTCGAGTTGAGAAACTTCGAATTGCGGGGCAATATTTCCCATATAAGACTATGAAAAATAGATTAATTTGTTATCGGTCCCCATCCCACTCCCCTAACGGGTAGTGAGAGAGACACACTATGTTATTTACTTTATTACATATGTTTTACTATTGTATAATACACTAAATTACAAAATACACTATTTTATACACAACACATAATTTATTAATCCTTGGATGTTGGAATGAAGTCTTCCAGTAGCACCCATAATCGTCTCTCTCTATTGCAAAACGTGCCACAATTGTTCTAGGAACACCATACTCGAGTTACATTTTAATTGTTCTACCTTTCTGCACTTTATCTACCTACAATTTTTTTCTTCGTCTCTTTGCTCAATCAAGTGTTCTTCTCCTACCTTTCTGCACTTTTTCTAAATTTTTTTCTTCGTCTCTTTGCTCAATCGAGTGTTCTTCTTTTCGGAATATTCCTCTGGTCATCTCGTTCAATCAAGTGTTCTTCTTTTCGGAATTATTCCTCTGGTCAGTTCTCTTTTGAACCCATCCTTACATTTCACTAAAAAAATAATAATAATTACAAATTTTTTACTTTCTGAAAAATGTAGCTCAAAAAACTAATAATAATTATAAATTTTTTACTTTTTGAAAAATGTAGAATTGAAAATTAACATAAACAACACAGGCAAACACCAAAATAACCGGAAAGAACTAACAAATAGCAAATGACATCACACAATTTCAAGCACGCGCATGCTCCAACCCGCGAAACTGAAATGTCGAATTGCGAGGCACCACTGTATTAGAAACTTTTTATGTGCATATTTCCAAATGATAAGAAAAAATTGATTTGAGAATTTTAACGAAAAATAACTAAATAATAGAAATACACTTAAAGAGAATAAAAAATAATGATTAATAGAATATTATGTTTTTAGTTTTAATTAAATTAGTAAGTAAGGAGGAATAAACAAGAGATTGACCAAAAATCGCTCCGCGATTGACGGGTTGAACACCGCTGTCATTTATCATTCGAATTACGTGGTAATTGTTTAAAATTTAGCGTAGCAAAATGTGCCAATCGCACAGAAATAAATTATGCAATTATTTAGTTGAAATAATTACATAATTATAGTGTAGCACAGGAGTTGGCAAAAGGCGGCCCGCGAAGGCATCTTATACGGCCCGCCGCATAAACTAGAATAATTACAGTCTCAAGGTCCACATTCGTAAAATTCGACTCGAAAAGACAAAATAAAATAAATGAATACTTTGTAGTGTAAAATAATGGATACTGTCGCGAATATACACGTACACTACCGAGTTACTCCAAATTTTGATGATATAATTAACCGCACAGAGTTACTCCAAATTTTGATGATATAATTAACCATAAACATAGTAAATGAATTACTCCAAATTTTGATGATATAATTAACCATGAACATAGTAAATTTTACAATTCACATTAAGTTGTAAATTTGTTTTTACAAAATTAATTACGTAGTCGTTCACATTAAATTGTAAATTTCTTTTTACAAAATTAATTATGTAGGTACCTAAAATTTTGTAACAGGTTTACAAAATTTTAGGTACCTACATAATTAATAGGTTATTAGCAATCAATCAGTTTGATAAAATACTTATGTTTTTAAAGAAAATTTTCTGAATTTATTAATTCGTAGGACGATTTATTTTCTAATGTTTTAATGAAAAAAAATAGTTTCTACGGATGCTTTTGAACTCTTTGCATACAAACAAAAACTAAGAAAATAACACAACAAAAGTATATATTTTTAATAATATTGATAGATGAATATATTCTTTATGTAAGTATCACAAAAGTGGCTGCACACGTTAGCGAGATTGACAATAACGTGTGCAGATAAATTGGCGCAACCATTATTCTTATCTCTTGTGATGGTGGGAGGAATGTATTTGTGCAAGAATCAATCTTGCTTGAACGTGAGTAGTCATTTTATATCAAAGTATCAATAGTTTTAATTAATTATTATTACCTATGCCACCATCATGTGGTGGCAGAGAATTCTATTAAAGATATGCAGGACTGAACTTAAAAAACATTCTAAATTCATCCTTTTTGCCTAAGAATGGCCTATCTGAACATCATAGGAGCTATCAGTATTGCTTCTGCTGCTGCTCTTAAAGTTCTCTTGGGCATTTCTTTGCATTTATATGTTGAGGCTAGTGCTTGGAAGAGTTAATAGAGTAGCTAATGTTATCAATAATTTCATTACATAATTACATAATAATAATTAATAATTACATAATTATGGCGCCATAAGGTTAAATTCGCCCTTAGGTATTTTTCAATTTTTATACGGCCTGTTTCATTCTGAAGATTGTTTATCCGGCCCTCGGCAGAAAATAATTGCCCACCCCTGGTGTAGCAGCTGTCGAGCTAAGTGATCGTTCCATAAATTACATTAAGTAAATTTAAAAGTTTTCAGATTTCTTCTTTTGTCACCGATCGTTATTTTTAATTCCATATTTTCCCTCTATAGAGTCTCAATTTTTTAGTTTGCTTGGAAAACTAAATATGACACATATCATACAATATGAATATACAAACATTTGACATTTATACTTAATTTTAAATAATCTAAATGTCAAACGTTTGTATAATCATATTGTATGATATTATATTTCAAGTTTAGTTATCTAGCAATTTAGACTATTTAATTTTTAAATAGTCTAAATATCAAATGTTTAAAATTTTTTTAATGTTTCTTAAACTATTTTTAACCATTTTAAAAAATGGTTGTAATTTTTTTTAATTTAAATATATTTTTTAAAGTTTTCCTTACCATTTTATTGGATTTTCTAAGCAATTGCATGGAAGAGCGATAGCTTTACATTTGAATAAAATGAAATTTAACCTGGGATCCACTCTCATTTTTCAGAGAATTCGAGTCCCTTGGTTGATTCTCCTCTTTAATCTGTGCAGATTTAGTGGCATAAAATTACCAATTAATCTGTACTCTTAACAATTTTATCATCATCAAATATAAAAATATTTATTAAAACAATTTTCAGATTAAAAATATTAACAAAATAATTCGATTCATTGTACTTTGAGTATCGTTTTGAATATAAATAAATAACAGAAGGGAATATATTTTAAACACATTTGAATCCATTTCTCACATAATATTAATTAACAATAAACAGGTAAAGACAGTGGCGTACCCAGAGGGGGGCGAGGGAGCGGTCCGCCCCGGGCATCAAGCTGAATGAGAATATCATTACTATTCACCAGATATTTGTATAAAAAATTTTGTATAATTTTCGGATCTTAAAAATTATTTAAGAAAATGTGTGCTGAAAGTTAAAATAGATGTGTTTTTTTCGGACGGGATAGGGGGTCAAAAATGCCTCCTGGGTACCAAAGATTCTGGGTACGCCAATGGTTAAAGGTAAATCTTTAGGTATCATATATTGAGAACCAAAACAAAATTTATTCGTATATATTAATACTAACTACAAGTAAAATATATGAAGATGTTTTATAGAATGATGAAATCAGACTTCACGAAAATATTGAGAATTATAAAATCATAGGTTCATGGAAGAGTATTTTGTCTATAACCTTCAGTTTGTAATTTCAAAAATTTATTATTTTATCCAAAAAAAAAACTTTCATATAATAGAACAAAATTTTATATTTTCTATTAAACAATATTTTAATTTAACAAAAATTTATTTCTATAAAAAACATTGATTTTCAAAATATTTATTTTGGAAATTACAGGATTTTACAAATCTATTAGTAAAAATAGATTTTTTATATTAAAACTTTTCAAGTATTTGTACATGCAAAATACAAAATACTGTACGTCATAAATCGTATAAACGAAACAGCACATTGATCTTGAATTTGTTGATTACAGAAATTCTATAATTCAAAATGGCAGTGAAAGATTTATATATTTGCAATGAATTCAAATGATCATTCAATTAGTATTCTTACACGATTTAAGCTTATAGTAAATCTTTTCTTTAAATGACAATTCAAAACTTTAATTTTTTTAGACTTCTTCTAAGCAACAATACATCTATATATATTTTAATAATTTATGATATTAAATTTCTATTACCAATTAAAGGAAATTGAAAAATAAAAATGGGAAGTCTGTATATTTTATAAATGTATTTTTTAAATTCGTATGCTTATATCTCTTTCTTATTTGAGGCATTTATAGAATAAAAGAGGATTTTTCTCTTCCTTTTGAAAATAAAATTTGGGTCAGAATAGGTAAAATTATATGAATTAAGCCGCTATATCACACTTGGAATATTCTATATCTGGTGGTAGCCATTTTTAAAACCCACCACAGGTTGGCCAATACCCATGGTGGGATCAACCGGAAGGTTGAAGGATGGATCGACCCGGACCGCTCCGAAAAATCTGGAGGTGTGGGACCCGGATTTGATCCCGGATCCTCCAAGATGGTAAGCAAATGCTGTACCATGCAGCCATCCGGCCGACATCAGAATGGGAAAATGAGATTTAGATGCTGTAGATCAAGAATGTATTTATCATTATCTAAAAATCGTGTTAGTTTCTAAATGACTTCTCTATCTTCGGCTTCAAATAAATATTCTTTACTGAAAGTTTAATATATAACTTTCAATCTTTCCATTACGAATAATCTTTCACTGCTGTTCCATTTTGAACAAATTCTTCCTGACTACTTTTTTGACTGTATTTAGCTTGACAACGCTTGATAAATGGTATTGCAAATAGCATCAATCCGCTCATTGCAATCATGGCTCCCGAAATATGATAACCTGGATCATATGATTTCGTCGCATCATACAGCCAACCTGTATAGAAAAATTGTATAAATATTATTTTAATATAATAATTGTGTTATGCTGTAAAATTTAATACCTGTAATCGGTGGACCAATTAGACAGGCAACTCCTTCGAAGACAAGCAAAAGTCCGAATGCATTTGTTAATTTGTCTAATCCAAGTAAATCGACAAGAATAACGGAAGTTAAACTGACATAGGCACCTAAGAAATAAAATATTCATTAAAAATATTTCAAAATATTACGAATTTAATATTCATGCTTATAAAATTTACCTGCTGTAGCTCCGAATACAACCGAATATGCAGCCATTGATTTATAATCCGTGCATAGAAAACTCAAAGATGTTGAAAGACCACATATCGTCAAGCATGAGTTATAAAGCCAAAGTCGATTTATCCAAGGTTTGTCTGATAAATAACCTAGAAACACACGTCCTAAAGTGTTAGCTATTCCTATTATTGATAAAAGAAAACTGGCATCCTCGTTACCAGCAATTCCAGTTTCTAAAGCTCTGTCTTTACTATATACATAAGGAACATTAAAACCGATGTTGGTGAAGAAATTAGAAAATCCAAACATCAGAAAGATTACGTTTTTCATCAAATGAAAATCCATCATTTCTCTAAATGCATCTTGCATTTCTTTAGAACAGCCAAATAATTTAGTTAATGTAGATTTGGAAATTTCTGTAGATTCCTGTTTAGGAATAGTTATGACTTGAGAATGATACAGATTAGGATTAGAACGATATTCTGGAATATTTAACAAACTTCCGCTATAAAAGACATCTTTGCGATATAAAGGTCCCAGACGAGGACTTTCTTCGTTACAATGCAGATTTTTATTGCTAATACTTTCCTTGTGTGGAGTTGAATCACTCATTCTTCGGCGGTCTAACACCAATTCTTCTGTTGCTAATTGTTTTAACAGAGGATGATTTGGCATTAAATCTGACATGGAATGATTCGGAAATGACGTTGCTCTTATTTTTCTCGTTTCTAAATTTACTTTTTTATCTTTACAAATTCCGTTTTCTAAGGAAAGATGAGGATTTTCTTTTATAAGTAACGCCAACTTTTCTGATTGTTTCTTTTGTTTCTTTTTCGTTTCTAAAGGTCGGAAGAGTGCTCCGAATATGCAACAGTTAAGAACAATTCCAGTTACGACTAACATTGCACCTTTCCATCCGTATCGGTCTACCAGAAATTCGACAAAGGGTGCTAAGGCAAAAGTACCAATTCCAGACCCGCAAACAGCAATTCCTGTTGCAAAAGCTCTTTTCTTTTCAAAATAACAAGTGACGCAGACGATAGCTGGTAGATATATCAAACCAAATCCAGCACCTGAAAAATATGAAACAAACCTTTATATAAAATCTTATTGTCTAATTAATAATTCTTCATTACTACAACTCTTCACATATTTATTAACCTGTGCAAAGTCCAATTGTAAAGTATAAATAGATAACACTTGGAGCAAACAAACTCAGTAATAAACCAAAAGAGGCCAAAATTGATCCGATTATTGTTACTCTACGACATCCGTACTTGTTAGTCAGACCACTCGCAACAGGACCTAGGAAAAAATATAAATAAATATTTATTACAATATTGATGGTATGCTATAAATCATATTTAGAATATCTTATCAAAGCAATCTTAATGTATTTACTTTTTAATCAGATTGAATTATATTTAGCATTTAGGTTAGAAGAACAGTATTATCATAAACTTTATAAAAACTTCATAAACACATAAATTTTGCTTTGACATATATAATAAAGTTTGATTCATAAGTTTTTATGAATATAAGTAGCACATTAATATTTAATTAAGAAAAGTCATTGAAAAACGATTGCGAATTGATAACTTTATCTATACTTTTAAATTATATGATTAATCTAATTTGTTCTTAATCAGTAATCAATACTTGACCTAAGTAAGTCAGCGACGTGCGATAAAGAATGCACCATTAATTAAAGAGTTTAAACAATTAAATGCTTTATTTTTTCTTCTATATTTAGTTTATTAATTTAATAAGTTATTTAACAAAAAAGGAAAATTACCTATGCAGAAAGTTGTACCAACCATAATCGATGCCACCCAAGCTGTTGTGCCTTTAGAATCGTTGAAATATTTCAGAAATTCAGTATAAAAGATGCCAAATGTGTACGTAACTCCATCAGCAATTACATGGATCATAAAAGATGAAAATACTACAACCCATCCCCAACCTCCGTCTGGAGGAACGATGACATCTTCGCAAGTAGAATCTTCACTTACTTCTTTGTTCTCAGATTTTTTATTACTCATTTCGGTGCAATTTTTTTAAATAGTTTGATTAAATAGTCTGTTAAAATTAATTTTCAAGAATTGAAATCTATCTTCGAAATTTCCACATTATATTTCACCTAAGGATAAAAATTAAAACACGAGTTAATTTTTAAAACATAATTATAAAAAAAATAATAATAATAGTACAGTTTAGTTCAAGTACTTAACCTTATTTCCAGAAAATCTTAATGCTGTGTATCAAAATTTTCAAGATGTTATCAATGTGCTGCCGTATACGATATCTTAAAAGAAAGATTATTTGTGACCTGACATGGTCTATTTATAATCGACATTTATATAAATATATGGTTCCTTACATCGTTAAATTTCTTTGATTGACCAATAGAATCGAAGGTTACATTGTTACTATCCAATCAATATAATAATAACGGAAGTACAGATGTGAGGAGAAAATTGCATATTCAAATTGAAACAATATAAGATAAATATTTTAAATTATTCTAAGATTCGTTTTAATTCGTTTCGTATTAATCAATAAATAAACGTAGTTAAAATATTAATTTTTAGATCGAGAATTAATCAGATATTTTAATATAATGCCATCATTCATTATTGTTTGATTTTAAATTCTCCATTGCTCAGAGATTATTCTTCACGTAGCAGTCAAAAAATTTATTATCATGCTCTAGATGTGTAGATGGTAATTATTTTAGAGATTTTTCATTTGAATTGAGATAAGATTCATCGTATTAGATCATAACCCTGACCAGAGGCAATTTATTCGAGAGATAAAGTTCAGTCCATGGCTACAGAAAGTTGAATATCTGAAATTGTTTGATTAAGAGCGTAAAATTAAATATAAATATGAAATAAAAGCTATATAAATCAATGATAACAAAATCTGTAACAAACTTTATTATTGACAATTTTCTGATATTTAATATAATTTTTTTAAACAGGAAATTTTGGAAATGAATGAATCCATTCTACTTTCCTTATATATCCACTAATTTGGAATGATTGAAGATAAGAGACTAATTGGAAAAGTATGATGCTCAAATCAATTTATAGTAAATTTCATAAAAATTTACCGATTGGAATCTAATTTAGATATTAAATACGAAATTTGAATGTCCACCATTTTTAATTGATTGAAGATATTGAATTAAAAATATAGCATCCATATCGCTTTTAATTGCAGCATCATTTAATGAATTCCATTTATAAATTATCAATTGATTCAAAAATAATAATACTTTACACAGACAGCACGATTTTATAAAATTAAAAATTGTATAATTAATGCTTTGTTTAATAAATAGCTAGAATAACTATTACAAGTAAAGTCATTTAATAAATAGCCAAATTTAATGTATGACCGTATGTATGATCCTTGGTATGATCACTTCATATTTGGCATTTAATGAATGCCAAATATTTCAAATAGGAACATAAAAAAAGTTAAAATTATTCATATAAAACTTAAAATATTGCAATAAAAATTATATGCGATATTTATTAAAACAATTTTTGTTTAAAATAAGAATTATTTCTATTAAGGATTAAAAAATGATCTAATTCATCAGATGGAAAATCAAGATTCAATTTTTCTCATCTGATGAATTATAGCTTATAAAAATTCATTCAGATGAAAATATTTTGATATCACATTTTCATAAATTAAAAAAATCTGAAACCGAAACCAATTACTACTGTGTGATATTTTTTAAAACTTTGGATAATTTTTTACTGAAAATACAGTGATAAACGAATTTTATTTTTTAAACTTTCCTATTTTTCTGGAATATAGTTTAAATTATTATCTTTGATTATAAGTGGCATGTCACGACGACATCTTTAAAATTCCATTAATTTATTAATCTATGATTAATGAAAAAAAATAACTAGATAAAAATTCGAAATTTTCAATTGCTATTAAAAGATGATTTAAAATTCATTGTAGTTAGTTATCAATATTTGAACAATTCATCATGGCAAAGTCTAAGATACAAAGATGTTTGCGAATATCACGATAAGTGTTACTCAGGGCCTTTTAAACCTCAAGGTGAAACAAGTTGTCATCACTTTCTAAACATACAGCACAAGGTTAATGATTCGACCTTTTGGCATACCGAAAATGATTTATTAATCTTAAGGTGACAGATTTCTTATAGCATAAACACAGCTGCTTCCTACAATCTCTAACTGTGTTTAAATGGACTATTATCTTTAAGTGATAACATTTTATTCTCTAACAATTAACAATTAAGTTGCAAACTGTTCTTCTAAATACTGTATATTTATACAGAGATTATAAAGTTTATAATGGTCCTTCACCTTTTTTATTTTATTTAAATAAATAATTCACTAATTAATCATTTTTAATTTTAGGAATTTTTAATATATTACAAAAATTTAAAATAAGAAACATTACAAGTATGAATTAATCATTTATTTTTTTATATGTTAAAAATATAAGATTTTTTTAAGGTAAAAATAAAGAATAGATATATCAATATTCATGAGTAACCTACTGTATCTAATGATCTTATCTAAACACATATTAGTACTTATTTATTAATTCATTAGTTATTTTTAAATACAAGGACAAAAAATTTTTGTTTAAATTTTAAAAATCATATCAGTATAATTTAATTTATTTATTAAATTCTATTAATAAAAATTAGCGTTATTAAAATTATCATTAAAAGCCGAGATTTCGCTGTTTAAAACTGTATCGCTTATAATAATAATAATAATTATTATTATAAGCGAATATTTATGATTAATTTTATTAAGAAAGTATATATAATATTAAAAATTTAGATTATGTAAGAAATAAACTAATCAGAATCGGAATTATAGAACTTGGTGGAGAGTGAAAATTCTGTTAAAAAAAAGGTCAAAATTTTCATATAAAATTCACAATTTTTCTTCTTTTATAATTCTGAATATACTTATGATATTAATTAAAATTAAAACGGCATAAAAAATTATATAATGTTTTTGCGATGTATTATATTCCATTTATTCATCAAGAAAGAATTTAATACTCACTTTAACTGGGATCCCAATTTTTTCCTGTTGAATTAGCTATCTCTTGATTAAAACTTTGTGTTAAAAGAGAGAAAAGGAGCATTAAAAATATTCTTTTCGTTCTTTTAATATCGAATTAAAATGCTATTCTTAGGGAATGATGCGTTTCTAAATTTTAGAAGAAAGTGAGGAAAATATATAGAATTTTATTTTAATAATTTAGTAAGTGACAGAGGATATAAGCCAATCAAAAACCTTTTCTAAAAATTTTTTCTATTTAGCGGTTATGCCAAGAGTTCAAGCCAAAAATTATTCGATACTTTCGTCAGTTAATTGGTCGGTAGCGTATCAATGTGTAAAATAGGCGTGTCGCAAAGGAATGTAAATATCAGAGATAATTTTGTTTTCCACTAGAAATCCAGAAAAATCGGCAGAAATTTATAAATTTTTACTTTTTTCCAACTCTCGAAAAGAAATCTTTTTTTTAATTTCTAAAGAATTATACGAAATAAGGTCGGTAACCTTACAATTAATTAAGATCGCCTTATCAAGCAGGTTATGATATTTTATCAATTAACTACTCATTCGTGAACTACTACATTAAAATATATATAGCTGAAGCACAAACTACATTAAGTAATTCATTAATAATTAGTTATCCTGGATGAAATTTAATTAATAATAATAATGATAAAATATCAGCGTTTAATATTTAGAAATAAATATTGTATTATAATTATTATTTGATATTTTTATTGATAATTAACAAATTAATTTAATTTGTTATCAGATGAAATATTGATTTAATATTTGTTATTTATATAGGCCTAATATTATATTATTTAATTTATTTCCTTTAATTAGAAAGTTATTAGTAATACTGCTTCACTAAATTTTAAAATAGTAATATATTTTATTAATTTTAAGATATAAATCTGTTAATAAGCTTAATAAATGTAATTAAATCTATTTAATATAATAATTTTTATGTTACCTAAATATTAGTGCAGTTTTTTTTTTTATTATTATAAATTATCTAAAATGGGACTTGAATGTAAGTAAATGCAGCTTAAAATGCAAGCGGTTAGTTTCAAAATAATTAGACTATATATGAAATTTATGAATAAATAATGAATTTAAATACTTACAATACAGTACATGTCACTGAGGATATCCTCTTGAAACATTAAATTAATTTTATTGAATCTAAATAATATTTACATATAGGTGCTATTATTTTGCATAAGCATCGATGTTGATTCACATAGCTTGATTTTTCTTATATTGTAAGCAGTGCCTTTCAGAGAAAATGAGAGGCCTGGGAACAACTAATATTTTCGAGGCCCTTCAAAATTTAAAAATGAAACCGTGGACAAGAAAATAAAAACAATGATATATAATATTTATTCAATTATGACATTTATTTATTTCATAAAAGCTTGCTTAAATTTAAAATGACAAAATTTACAGTGATAAAAATATACAGTGATAAAAAGCCCCTAAAATCGTAAAAATTGAGGCCCCGAAAATCATGAGGCCAGGACAAGTCGTCATCTCCTCTGATAGGCACTGATTATAAGTACTAGAAAATGTTTAGTGTTGTTTGAATCAAAATAAAATTTCCTTTCGCGAATAAAAGCAACTTCAACTATTCATAATTTTTTTCCTGCTAAAATAAATTATATATATTCAGAAAACGTTCAAATATATATATTTTTACTTATAATAATATTTTCATTTTATATAAATCTCATAAAATAATAGATAAATAAATAATTTTTAAACGCATAAATATTCAAGAATAAAATTTCGAATAATTACATAAAATATTAAGTTTGCATTTAAAATATTCATGGAATTTTAAATTTATAACTTATCATCATACATTGATACTGATGCTGTCTTACCTAAATCTGCGCCGCGGGTTTCTAACATAAATTGATCTGAATTAATTGGAGCTTCCGTTAATGTTATAATTTTGTAAGGCCGTAGTGCCTTTGACTTATATTTCCGGTCACAACTGATTGATATAGTATCCAGGCAAAAGTATAGATCGAAATCCTGATTTTTATATAACATCTATGTGCTAAAAGATTATTATATCAGTTAATTCATTAATAACGAATTTTACATATAAATGAAGATTTGTAAATTTTATTCCAGATTTCTTTTTACATTTTAATGTTCATTAATAACTGACTTCCTTCAAATTTTACATATAAATGAAGATTTGTAAATTTTATTCCAGATTTCTTTTTACATTTTAATATATAATGAAGGACAAGAAAGTAAATTCAGAATAAAAAAAAAAATCTAAAAGTTCAGTACAGATCTGTCAAGAATGTGTGGAATTTTATCTCTAAATTATATAATTTTGTACTAAATTTTTATATTTAGCACAGGATCAGATCAATATCTTGTATAGGACATAAAATATTAAGAAAATTAATAAAAACTAAAATAAAACAATTTTGTACATTTCGTATATATGTAAACATAAAATTTAAATATCAAAATTATTCCTCATTATAATCCAAGATAGATGCTAATTTTTTTAATAGGTCCAGATGTAGATTAGATGAATTATTTTGCATTACAAAAATTAATAAATGAGATATTTAATTAATGAAACAACCAACATTCAAATATTGAATACAATAACAAATTTTTAAATTGAATTTTGTTCGTGTCACTCAGTTTAAACGACAATTTTTAGAAAATATCTTCAAATTTTCATGTGAAAGTTTACATTCCAATTAGAGATGAAATGTTTCGGGTCACGATGACATCTAACGGATGATATCATAATTATTAATGACGTTAATCTATATGACGTCATGATTAAAGGTTCGTAATGTTTGTAGCAACAACAAATAACGCAGTTGATAGATTTTTATTATAGACTATTCTCTCGATATACGATAAATTAAAAAAATATCTATATATTGTACTATATAATTTTTGTATCACATCATTTATACTTAAAAATTGCCATTTATATATTAATAATGAATTTTTTTTTAATATAATTATAATGTCAATAATGAACGATTTCATTTTTGTTTGACTCAATAATATGACATTTAAAACAAGTTTTTATTCAAGCAAATGGTGTTCGTAATTAAAAATTAAATTACAATATTTCTTAACTAATTTAAATCTGAATTACTTAATTTTATAAAATAGGTATTGCGAACATTTGAATACGGATTTCTGTTTATCAGATTAAAATATTAATAAAAGATTCTCAGAGCGATATAGAACAGTGTTAAAATGTCAATGAAAGATTCTGAAATGTTTCGTCCGAAATTTGTTTCACGCCTAAGTAATTTAGAGAAAGGTAAAGGGAATTTACAATATGCACCCTTCTTAAATACTTTCAATAAATGGATGCTGGAACGACATGTAGCTGCGGATATTGAAGATATGGATATTCAAAATTTAGATAAAACTCTGGTTATTTCTGATGTGGTCAATTTGATACGAATGATCCAATCGACAAATCCGCTTCGTTATCAACAAGAACTGTAAGTACTGTATATACATTTTTTATTTGGACACTGCATTTGGTTATATAATGTTTTGCTAATCTGTTGTTTAAATTGTTCTGCTTGGCTAAGAAAAATTTAGTATCAGAAAATAAATCGAATAGCCTATAAAAAAATGATGATAAATATTGCAATGTTTTCTGGAAGAAATGTATAAATGCTATATACATATCATCAAATAAAATGATAATCTATTATTAGTATCTTCTGAATAGTTACTGACGTTTACTTATTTTTAGCCAGATTTTTATGCAAACAGATTTTCCAAATACCTGAACAAAAATAAAATAAAATAAACAGAACTCATATAATAAGGCTCATAAAAACATTAACGACTGTATTGCTCTTGATTTACGCTAAAATTATTTAGGCAAAAATCTGTTACCTTAATTAAGTTGTTACGCTGAATCTACACAATGTATAGCTCATTCTTCATTCTCAGACATATGCCATTAAAGGACAATCGCTCTGCTACATGTAAAGATACCACACCAAGTCTGAAACATGAATTAATCATAACCGCTACACTGAGTCACGGTGGGACGTCAGTGCTTACAATCTATTTGGAAAACCCAAAGTTCGGACTTAATAAATCCTTATCATTCAAAACACTGGCTGATTCCATTATGGATCTGTGAATCTTTAAATGGCATATCGTTTTATAGTCATCGTGCAAATTCGGCGGCGTTAAACGTAAAAATAATCAATGCCCTGGAAAAATAGCGATAATTCTGAATGATATTCATAAGAACGCCAAAAGTTTTGAAAATAGAATATTTTAAAAATGGCAAATATTCATTTTATATTGGATAAATATACAGGGTGTTTCTTACCACCCGTACCACTCTTTCTCTCGGAAACGCGATGAGATAGGAAGTAGGGCGAAAAATTTTGATTACCAAAGTATATCCGAAGAATCGAATGGGCATGATAAAAAAATTTTGTGGGCCATCGGAACTAGGGGCACAAGGGGTCAACTATGAAATCTCCAATGGAGGGAAGAATCGAATGGGCATGATAAAAATTTTGTGGGCCCATCGGAAGTAATCTGAAGAATCGAATGGGCATGATAAAAATTTTGTGGGCTCATCGGAAGTAGAGGCACAAGGGATCAACTTTGAAATCTCAATAGAAACATATGCCGATTTGTCATAATTGGATATAACTGTAAAAAACAAACAATTTTTATTTTTGAATGTTTTTTAATATCACCTACGGATTGTGAGATATCACAAAAAAGATGCCGCCGCATATACCGTCGATTGGGCTATTCAAGCAATAATAAGAAGAAGAATCCGACAAAGGGCGTCTGTGCACTCATAAAGGGCTGAAACAAGTCAGGAAATCCTTGTTCTTGAGTATGGTTCCGTGCCAAACTATGATGGCGAAAGACTTGTCGCATCTGCAATTCGAGTACTACCTCCGAGTACGTAATCTGCATAATACTGCTCTTTGCTTCTTCAGTAGTGTTCTGCAGGGTACACACAAGTACACAGATGCCCTTTGTCGGATTCTTCTTATTGCTTTTAGTAATCAAAATTTTTCGCCCTACTTCCTATCTCATGGCATTTTCGAGAAAAAAGGGTGGTACGGGTGGTAAGAAACAAACATCCTGTATATATATCTATTTCTGTCTGAGAAGGACGAAAAATACAAGAAATACCCTGCTAGATATCGCTAAGTATTACTTTCCTTAACTGTGAGCTCTCCAGAAAGAGAGACTTCAAAACGAAAAAACTCAGCCTTGGTAGATTTGCCAATAGTTGGTTACAAGGACTACACTTATCAAACTCCCGAAACATATAATCAGTACTATGTACAGTACCTTTACGATTTCTTACTCTACACATTCAACTCTTACAGGGGTAAAGCACATAAGAACTCACCTTCCTATAGAAGGTGAGTTCAAGATAGGGTTTAGTTCAAGATAGGTGAGGGAGATAGGGTTTCAAGATATCTTCGTTTCAAATACGATGCAGTTTATGTGCGACAGTGATAATCTTTGCAGATCATCATGGGAATTATGAAATATCGACGCCATAATCGGCCAGGCATAATCGATTATGGCATCGATGTTTCATCCGAGGATATTACTCAAGCGGATGTTAACAATCTCCATTGATGCTGCATCTGCCTAGGGCAGGGGTGGGCAATTATTTTCTGCCGAGGGCCGGATTAACAATCTTCAGGATGAAATACCGTCGATTGGGCTATTCAAGCAATAATAAGAAGAAGAATCCGACAAAGGGCGTCTGTGCACTCATAAAGGGCTGAAACAAGTCAGGAAATCCTTGTTCTTGAGTATGGTTCCGTGCCAAACTATGATGGCGAAAGACTTGTCGCATCTGCAATTCGAGTACTACCTCCGAGTACGTAATCTGCATAATACTGCTCTTTGCTTCTTCAGTAGTGTTCTGCAGGGTACACACAAGTACACAGATGCCCTTTGTCGGATTCTTCTTATTGCTTTTAGTAATCAAAATTTTTCGCCCTACTTCCTATCTCATGGCATTTTCGAGAAAAAAGGGTGGTACGGGTGGTAAGAAACAAACATCCTGTATATATATCTATTTCTGTCTGAGAAGGACGAAAAATACAAGAAATACCCTGCTAGATATCGCTAAGTATTACTTTCCTTAACTGTGAGCTCTCCAGAAAGAGAGACTTCAAAACGAAAAAACTCAGCCTTGGTAGATTTGCCAATAGTTGGTTACAAGGACTACACTTATCAAACTCCCGAAACATATAATCAGTACTATGTACAGTACCTTTACGATTTCTTACTCTACACATTCAACTCTTACAGGGGTAAAGCACATAAGAACTCACCTTCCTATAGAAGGTGAGTTCAAGATAGGGTTTAGTTCAAGATAGGTGAGGGAGATAGGGTTTCAAGATATCTTCGTTTCAAATACGATGCAGTTTATGTGCGACAGTGATAATCTTTGCAGATCATCATGGGAATTATGAAATATCGACGCCATAATCGGCCAGGCATAATCGATTATGGCATCGATGTTTCATCCGAGGATATTACTCAAGCGGATGTTAACAATCTCCATTGATGCTGCATCTGCCTAGGGCAGGGGTGGGCAATTATTTTCTGCCGAGGGCCGGATTAACAATCTTCAGGATGAAGCGGGCCGTATAAAAGTTGAAATGTACGTAAGGCCGAATTTAACCTTTGGCGCCATTATGTAATGAAATTATTGATGATAACATTAGCTAATCTATTAATAATTAATAAAACTACTTTGACATAAAACGGCATAAATGATGATAAAATCAAGTTCAAGTAAGATTGATTCATCATGAAGGAACATTCCGATAGGAATTTAATCGCTCAACTTTGGACAGAAGTTTGCCAAACTATGGTAGAAAATTTGTATAACTGACCTAGAAAATGAGTTGTCGGCCAACTGTTAATTGCATATGTGTGAATGTCTCGATCGGTTGTGTTTAGTCGCTTATGTGGGCGCAGAGAGACGATCAGTTGACCAAACAATCAAGCGACTGCAAATTGCATGTGGGCGCGGAGCCTTACAGTCTG
The DNA here is from genome assembly GCA_000484575.1 of Olivierus martensii. Lineage (NCBI taxonomy): Eukaryota > Metazoa > Arthropoda > Arachnida > Scorpiones > Buthidae > Olivierus > Olivierus martensii. The sequence goes on from AYEL01064655.1 coordinate 38,104, forward strand.
GATCAGCATACATCAATCTAGGCTGATAATCCCAAAGGACACTAGGGCAGTAATACACCACAGAGCATCGGAACTTGTTGAAATTCCATACAACGGCAAGTGCTTCTCGTTCTGTTATGCTGTAGCCTTCGCTGAAGATGGTGGAGTGGTCGGCTGGCGTATTCTATCGGATGTTAGTCAACCCCTTCTCTTTATAAGATTACTGTGCCAATGACACAACTAATTTGTCGATTCTAATAGCATGTGGCTTGCTGTTGTCACTTTACTGTAGCACAGGCGCTGAAGTTAGGTTTTTTTTTTTTAATATTTGGAAAGCCTCTTATTTCTTTGGTCCCCAATGAAACGTAGCATTTTTGTTTGTTAGTATACTCAATTGTCGGGATAGTTCGGCAAATCTCCGATAAATGTTCGATACTATGAGCAAGATTGAAGGAGAGATTGAGTGTCAGGCATATTTCGTAGATTTTTCTATTGCAGATGTTTTTTTTCCAGTCAATCTGGATATCTTGTGGTGTAATCAAATGTTCAATGTACTTGACAATCAACATGCAAACGAACATTTTCGATAGTTTTCTCTCTTTTTAAACTGTTTAAGTCGATCAAAAACTAATTGTATATATTGTATGTATCTATCAAACATTTCTGATAACAGAATGATATCATCTAAATAAACTGGGAGAAGAATATTACTTAAACACGGAAAAATTGATCCATCAGTCTCTGGAAAGTCGAGAGGCGTTTTTGGGACCAAACAACATGCGTAAGTAACGAAAAGTTACTGATGGAGTTTGAATGCGATTTCATCGTTGTCTTAAATATTTAAGAAATATAAGATAGACTTTTATCCTCGGATTTTAAAACTTCATTTTTGTACATTATAACAGGCATTTATAAAGTAAGTCTTTTGTGTATACTATTCTTTAATATCGTCCGGTTTTTGACAACAGATGACATCGTTTCCGAATCTATTGATCCTTAAATGGCCACAGGCTGCTCACCTCTGGGAAGGAGTCATTGAACTCCTATATAGAGATACAAAATATAGAGATAAGGATGGAATAGCTGGATCCACTAAACTAAATAAATTTACCAAGAGCTGGGATCAGGAATAGAATTCGTTTCTTAAGACGATAAGGCCGAAGTCTTTTCACCCAGCCGTAAGTAAAGCGATTATGCAAAATATATGGATTCTGTTAACTTCAGAATTGTGTACATTTTCACATGAGGGATGCCTTATGTCATAGAATATAATTTTTAAATTAAATTCTTCAATATTATTTTCTCTGCCATCAAATAAATGACGAACAAAAGACATTTTCATATATATAATATATAAACAAAAATTAACAGTTATAAAATTACTCATCTTTCTTAATCTTAGAAAGATTACAAAAAATTTCCGATGTCTCAACAATATTAACAATTATTACGTTTTCTAATTTGTCGAAATTGCTTTAGATTTGAAAAGCATGTCAAGACACTCTCCAACATCTGAAATGTTAAATTTTATTATTACAAACAAAAAATGATAGTATTAATAGTATGCAAATTATTCTATAAATATAAATTTACCTCTAATACCGAAATTTTAGTGATTTTGAAGTCAAGGCATTGTATTCCTAATCCAGGGCCATCTAATAATTTTAAGGAACAAACCAACTGAAAAAATGGATAATATGAAATATGGTTACATATTTCGTATATAATTATGATCTATATTTATATTATTATTTAATTTTTGATGACTGATCATTATTCATTTCAATATTTTGAATATTTACTTTCAATCTGTCGTTGCTATTCATCGGAAAGAAGCAAAATCTCTTCAGTTCCATCAATGGTAATATAGCCTATAAGGAAGAGGCATATTTAATAAGATTGAGAATAATGGCCTAAACATTATGAATTAAAATAATCTAACATAAAGTTTTATTATTATTCTAAACCGATATAATGTTAAAAAATTGCAGCATTCAACATGTCTATTGAAATCTAAATATCGAATAGAATAGTAACTTTAAAACTAATTTTTTTATTATTGTTATTATATAGATATATAATATGCAGTTTGTAATGTCTATGATATCAGTAGGCTATATAAAATTATAAAATATATAAAATAAATTAGTAAATATTTATTGATAAGAACTTCCATTTTAATGAAAACGGAGTTTCTTGTCATGTATATATTTAAACTAATTATAAAAAAGAAAATATTTTGCATATAAACAAATAATTTAGTCAATGTTTTAGTTAATTTAATTTATAAAATGTATAAAACTGTATACTGTACCGAATTGGATAGTTCGGCTGATATGATCATCACGAATGCAGTGATGTTTGCTATCAGAATCAACATTAGAGAATAAAATGCAAACGATATCCAAGTTGATGAAAAATATATTAATAAATATACGATGACACAGTTGCAGAGGACTAATGAGCAATAGAAACAAGTAATCACGTATTTTGAGACTTGATTTAATTCTTCAAGACAATTGCAGCATTCTTTGTAATTTTCTCGTATGTTCTGCAACACCATGCTCAAGTTATCAGATCTGGGACGATATTTAGATACATGATAGGCCAAGCTGTCAAATTTTATTTTCACTGCTGCTGCCAATAAGATAAATATTGTTGCAGCAAATAATCCACATTCTGATGCTAAAATGCAATAAAGATTCAGTCCAAAATAACAGACAGATGCTACAATGTTATTGGTAGATTTGGCAATCATGGGAAATGAGAGCATGCCAATAAACATATTATAAATTATAGTATGAAACATGAATGCTGTGCAGGAAGTTACTATCAAGATTCGCTGATATATTTTTAGCTTATTTATGTCTTTTTGATCGAAGATGTTATTCATACAAATATAATTTCCTCTTCTTTCATTGATAATTACTGTAATATATATGGCACCTACCAGCTGTATAATGGCAACGTGAAAGATTCCACTGACTATGTGATCCTTGCCGAAGAGATAAAAGTGATCCTGACAGACGTAAACGGAATAGGATTTCTTCAGGAAAATCGTTAGAAGAAAAAGAATATAGAAAATAATGCATATTATTAATATAATGTATTGATACAGTTTGTACCAGAATGTTAATTCGTTGACTGTAAGTTGGCATTTTAAAACATTTCTTATTCCAATTAATTTCAAAAAATTGATAGTAGGCGATAAAATTTCACAGCAACAGTTACTTTTACTGTTTATTTGTTGAGAGTTTCTCATATTTTTAAATATTCGCTACCTCATATATTCGGATAAAGTATGGTGCCAAAGTGAAACGTATGCAACTATGAATATGTACAGCATAACGCCTACCTAATGTAGATGCAATTTTATACCTCTATACCACAGCTAATCGTTATGATTCAACTATTTAGTATTCTAATTATATTGACACATATTTCTCATGCTAATTTTAAAAGGAAGTAGGGGTATAGCATTGAATATCTTAAGAATTGCACTTAATTATTTAAAAGTCATAAAATTCGAAAGAGAGAATGATAACAAATATCGATAACGAAACCTAATTTTAATTGTAGGTATTTACTAAATTGTGCTAAAATCCACATGATTGACTTAAAAGAAGTTTTAATATTTTTTCCATAATCGTGTAGTCAAGAGTTTCGGTAAGACAGAAAACTTGTAGAATAAGCAGTGAACTCAGCCTAAAATTAATATTTATGAATAGTTAATTATTACGAAAATAATTTAAAAAATTTAAATTAAAAATTTTTTTATGCTATATGACAATGAATTATTACAGACGCAAATAGTTCGTAATATAAAATATATTTTAATGAATAAATTATAATTGATATTTATGGCATATCGATTTTATATCGTATTTTATGATCGATTAATGTACTATTTTATGATCAGTTTTATAGTGTTCTATGAATTTTTGTTTTTATAATTATTGATCAACTAATTAAAATTTTGAAGTACAGTATGATCCCGCTTAAACAGCGAGTGCGCGAGAGATGTGCGTTTAAACGCGAAGATCATCATGGCAACAGTAGTGATTTCTTAGCACGCGTCAGTATTCGCGCGAGCCTGCCGAATAGACTCACGCGCTAAACGCACACGTCTATACACGCTGAGTGAACTAATAGAAATCGGAGTTTCACTTCCGCCTCAATTTTAGTCTTGTAGTTTGAATTATTGATGCATAGTTTCCATATAACAGATCATCATATTTATAAGGAGATAGAACTCTACACTTATTACGTATTTTCCTGCAAAATAAATCAAATGTATGATTAATTTGGCATAACATACCAGTTATCAAACATCAAAATAATCATATTTTTTAGCTATTGATAAAAGTTTAGATGTAATTTTAATATATTTTTCATGAATCATCGTCAAACTTCCTTAATTAAACCCTTAGTTGATTTAAAATTAATAATAATCACATTGATTTACAAAAACTTTTCTCACACACAACTTATCAAAATGGAGGACGTATATGCGTAGTCGTCCATGATTGGCGTCCTCCAAATACGCACGCCGATATATGAACAATATGAACGCGATCACTCGCGCGTGTGTGCGTGTTTCGCGGGGCATCATAGACGCGCACATTTCGCTGTAGTGTGAACCGGCCTAAGGCTGAATTCACATGAACCACAACAGAACCATGCCACAGCCATAAAACGGTGGTTGCTTGTGGACCGTCGTGAATTATAGTTATATTAATATAAAAACGCATAATATAACTCAGACGGACCACTGACTGAAGTCGGTTTCAACCGCTGTCGCAACTTATGGCCGATATCACCCACAAAATTGTGATCGTCAGTGGTCGAGCTTAGCCGACCACTTCCCTAGAACTAGCCACCGACCGATAACCGTCGATTACACATTGTGATCGATAAGGACTTCAACCGACCACAGCTTGCGGTTCGCGAGTGGCTGATTTCGACTACAATACAACCACCGTTTTATGTTGTGGCGTGGTTCTATTGTGGTATGTGTGAGTTGAGCCTAAAGCTGTGGTCACACTATGCAATTTTTGTCGCGCGCGCGGCTGCAACAGCAACGGCAACGACTTGCAATCGCCAAATAGTGGTCACACTGGGAAATGTAGCTTGCGACGCAATGGATAGTCAGCCAATGAGAGCACGATAAAATCATCCAATGACGTTATAGAAGGCGGATGTTGTTGTTTAACTGTTATTTCTAGGGTTACACGTTTAACTGTGCAATATAACAACATTAATCCAGTTTTAATAATTATTTTAGTTATCTACTACCTAGAGTTAGCGATAGGAATGGAATTAAAAAAGGATTAAGAAGAATAAAGCTATAATTTTAAGAACTTCGCTTATTTCACGCCAAGCATGATTTTTTTATTCTTTTTTTCGATAAATCCACGGAAATGAAGTCCCACAAACAACTATGTTGTTGTAATAATTCAATAAAATTTGACTCTACGGTCGAATTCCTTGTAACCACCATCTTGGACACGTGTCAAAAATTTCCTCGCTTTTCATTGGTTGCGAGCTTGTAACCGTCGCCGGGAAAACAAGCTCTTTTGTTTTCAAGCACGGTTGAAGTCGCGCGCTATTCGGAGGGGGTTTACCAATTTGTTGAAAGAGCCATCGCTGTTGCAGTCGCACGCGCAGCGAACAATTGCACAGTGTGACCACGGCTTAAATACTCACACACGCGCGCGCGAGTGAACCCGTCTGTATTGTTTACATATCGGTGTCGTATTGGAGGAAGCCAATCATGGATGGCCATACATATGCACTGATTAAGCAATAACAGCGTTCGACTTATTTTACTGTAATATATACATCCTTTATTTTGATAAACTAGTTAGCCCCTGATCACTATGTGCCCAAATACACCAAAAGCGAAACATTTATTTCTGATCTGTCAAATTTGAGATTTTTTATTTATTTACTATAACCTTGTATAAAATGCTTTTGCTTGTTTTTTTCCTCCAGACCAAACTTTGAAATTTTCTTTTATATGAAATGCACTAACAAACTATTTAATTTATCTTAAAATAAAAAATTATAATTTCTGAAATGAATAAAATATTATAATTCTAAAATAAATTAAATATTATTTAAATGCAATATTTATGTAGCTTCGACGCGCCGAATGCAAACTGAACAGCCAACATTTTTCGATCGAAAAAGACAGAAATTGAAATCAAATAATAAAAAGAAATATACAAACATAAATAGGAAGTAAACTATGATAATTTAAAGCAAAATTTATAATGAGATTGGGATTTAGTTTTCTAAAAGACGCGATTAAAGATTCGAAACGAGAGAAAATAGTAACGGCGACACTTCTGGCACAGGAGTTCGCACATGCACAGAAACATGGACTCCATGCTTATTCCTTTATTATATATGAATGATTGTGTGGGCAAAGTTTTTTGTAAGTGTGTGATTATTATTACTTTTAAATCAACTAACTTGTAAGTGTTTAATTAAGGAAGCTTGAAGATGATTCACGAAAAATGTATTAAAATTACATTTTCTAAACTTTTATCAATAGCCAAAAAATGTGATTATTTTGAAGTTGAGGTTTGTATGCTGTCTTATTAATCATACATTTGATTTATTTTGCAGGAAAATACGTAATAAGTGTAGAGTTCTATCTCCTTATAAATATGATGATCATATGGAAACTATGCATCAATAATTCAAACTACAAGACTAAAATTGAGGCGGAAGTGAAACTCCGATTTCTATTAGTTCACTCAGCGTATATAGACGCGTGCGTTTAGCGCGTGAGTCTATTCGGCAGACTCGCTGACGCGCGCTAACGAGTTCACTACCGTTGCCATTTAGACGCGTGAGTCTATTCGGCAGACTCGCTGACGCGCGCTAACGAGTTCACTACCGTTGCCATGATGATCTTCGCGTTTAAAAGCACATCTCTCGCGCACTCGCTGTAGTGTGAACCGGTTTTTTCGCGTGACATCGTAGAAGCGCGCGTCTCGCTGTAGTGTGAACCGGCCTTAACGCTACTTCGTTTAACGCTGTTTCAATAAAACGTGGTTTTTCGAATTCTATATTTTTATTGATTCACTTTTGCGCGGATTTTTAATCCATTAAGGCCTGTTTCCACTTAATCCGCGAGCGCAAACAGTCATCGGCAAATGCGCGGCGCACCATCTGCTTAAATTGTTTCCACTCCCCTCTTACTGTAGCATAGCATAGACAGGAATGGAAGCTAGAAATGATTTTTTAATTCGCCTGCAGAGGCAATATCTTGGCATAATGAAATCACTGATTTTTAAATATTTGTATTATCTTTGTACTAAAAAATAAATTATTATTATTAATAATTTGATTTAGTAAATTGAATCAGACATGAAGCATAAACAGAATTTAATGATGTTTATCTCTATATATTCTTCTCGACTTTTTAACAACTTTTAGAAGTTCCTTTTCATACTCCTCAGCAATCCTCTTTTGGGAAATTTTTAAAAGAGTGAATTACTTCTGCTACAGATTGTAAAATAATAATTTCATTACCAGATATACAGGATAGATATAAATAATAGGAAAAATATTCTTATATATAATATATTATATATTTTTATTCTTATATAATATTCTTATATGGTTCAGTTATAAAAGTTTCTTCTTTTTTTCGTCCAGTATTGTATTCTCAACGATCTATATATCGATGTGTATTCCATATGCGGGCCGCCATCTTGATTGTGCGCTAGCAGAAACCAGAAATATCTACTACCGCTAGATGACAGCGTAAAGAGGACAACGCACTATTTCTCTGCGCAGATTCATGTTTCCACAAGTGCGTTATACGTCACGCGGTGTGAGTCACGCACAGCGCATTCAGTGGAAACAGGCCTTTATACTCATATAAATCGGAAATCGCACGAATTTGTTGCTTTGATAGTCCTATGGCCTCTCGCAGAGCGTTTGATTTCAATGCAGTGCAGTACATACGAAAGTTTGCTGCGGTCACACTGATTTTATATGGAAAAACAGACTAGAATATATGGGTTTTTTGTTTGATGAGCTTGTTAAAAATTTCAAATATAATCAAAAATATGTCTAAATAAATTGGTTCTTTGATTTTTAATTAAATCGGACGTTCTCAATATAACAGAATTTCGAATATGTAATGTCGTGATTTTGTAACAGAAATGTCAAATGAACTCTAACATGCTATGCATAAATCTTAACATTAAAGATGGTATTCAAATACTGCAATTACAAATACTGTATTATTGTTTTTATACTTAGGCATTATTCTATGAAAAATAACAATGCTTTATATGATTAAAATACTCAGCCCAACACTAAATTGCTTAGTAAAATATTCAGAATAGACTGCAACTAAAACAATTTTCATTTTGTTTTACTGATGTGATATAAATGAACTAAGAAAAATTGTTTAAAATTCTATCACCTATGAAGATTTGCTGAACGGAATATTGTTGATTTGACGGGCAACTTGTTGCCGGAGGTCACTGGTCGATAAGGTGGACCCGAACGACAACCGATGTCATGAATTCTACTAAAGTCATCCAAGAAATTCCTGCAGGTTAACTATCTGCAAGAAAAGTGGAGATATTCCTGGGCAAGCTAGAAGGAGCTTGTAGGTCTCGTTGGGGGAGAGAGTCGGACGTTGTAGAATCTTGTTAAACGAAAATCGTGGGACATACACCGTAGAACAAACGGAGGGTACTTGGAACCAGCAGCTGCCCCGATCGAGGGCGGCAACGCATTGCATTAGATCACAGCACCCCCACACTCGAATTTGCTCATAGTCTTGTTCTGATTGGCTTTTGTCTATCACGTGACTTTGACATGTTTGACGTTGTGGGTATATAGGAAGTTTCCCATCTGTGTGTAACTAATCTGTGGTTGGCACGCTGGACGTAATATTGTTGATTTGTTGGGCAACTAGTAGCCGGAGGTCACTGGCCAGTAAGGTGGACCCAAACAACAACCGATGTCACGAATTCTACTAAAATCGTCCAAGAAATTCCTGCAGGTTAACTATCTGCAAGAAAAGTGGAGATATTCGAGGGCAAGCTAGGAGGAGCTTGTAGGTCTCATTGTGAGATAGAGTCGGACGTCATAGAGTCTTGTTAAACGAAAATCGTGGGACATACGCCGTAGAACAAACGGAGGGTACTTGGAACCAGCAGCTGCCCCGATCGAGGGCGGCAACGGCTTTTATATACTCTTGACCCTTTTTGACCTCCTTTCCCAGGGAGAGAATTTAGATGTTTATCTCTCAAACATTCAGCGAGTCGGGTGTCCGATCCGCAACTATTTGACGGACACCTGATATAAACATTTTCAGCGATTTATTAGGACTGGGGCGAAAGTCTACTGACCAATCAAAATACAACCTATAATGTCGTCATATTTCTTACGTTTGTTTTGAGAGAGCACCTTGTCTATTTCTCCAGATGTCTCTCTCCTTATCTTGCCATCTGATCCGTGACTATTTGGCAGACACCTGATATAAACATTTTCAGCAATTTATTAGGATTGGGACAAAAGTCTACTGAGTGATCGAAATACAACTCGTAATGTTGTTGTATTTCTTACATGTTTGTTTTGAGAGAGCACCTTGCCTATTTCTCCAGATGTCTCTCTCCTTCCTATCTCTTTCTCGTTTGACCTGTTTACGATTGGGGGGGTTTAAGTTGTGTACAATTCGAATTCCGATTTCCCATATTATTAATGTTAAATTGCAATAACTTTCCAACTGTAACATGTATTTAAACAAATAGCTAAAATATCTTTGCGGGGTATCAGTTTGAGCTAGGGGATTTGGGTTCAATTCTAGATGATTTTACATCTTGGAGCTTCAGTTCAATTCCAGATTATTTTATCACTCTGAAGGATCTGAAATCAAATCTGAATGATTTTACTATCTTGAAGGATTCATTATTCTATTCTATTATTACTATTAAAATTACTATCACTGGGTCATTTTTGACTTACAATAGGTTTTCAAAACATAATTCCATCATAAGTAGGACTACATGTAATTTAATTTACATATAAAAGTAAGAATATTACTACTATGTATATTAATGTTAATAAATAATAAAGTTGTTTTTTTATTATATTACAAGAGTTCAACAAAGTATATGAATTTCATTTGGCAAAATAAGGCATTATGATTATATTAAATCCTTTTATACATCATGTTCATCATGCCAACATTATGATTATTATGTATACAAAAAGTTTAAATAATTGATACTGAAAAGAAAATTCATCAATCACAATTATTAAGACAATAGCTATTGACAAGACATGTCAATAATCTGTCTAATCAATAATCGTTCATGTCTAATTGTTTAAAGATAAATTTGAATGAAATATCTTATCCAATGGAAAATTATAATATACTTACAAGATGATCAAATTTTTTTAAAAGTTCACTACTCTTCTTCCATTTTTCATGCATCTTATCAGAAGCTGAAATAATTTTTTATATCATATATGATAATTAAGAGATTATCTCTATTATTAAATAAAAATTGAAACTTACTGATGCCATTTTTTCTTGCTTGTTCTTCATATCTTTTTAAATCTTTTTCTAGACTATAAAATAAAAAATATCAACAACCATTTATTACAATACTTTCTGAATTATAAGTCTATTCCAAATATTGAATAAAATAAACCATTATTTGGTTAATGTCAAATAGAAAAATAACTATTTTCTAAACTTATTTTCATAACAAAAAATTTTTTAAATTACTGCTACAATTTTCAATGAATTCTAAATTTATTTATTTGCTAATCCAAAAAAGGAGAATCATAAAATATATGGAAATACTTTCATTCAGTTATATCAATCTTTCTCCGAATCTCATCTAGAATAAATTTTTTCACTCTACCTTATATCAATACAGTAAGACCCCACTTAACGCTGCTCCGTTTAATGCTGTTTCAATATAACGCGTTTTTTTTGTTCAAAGATGAAGAGCAGGCGGCCGGATGGCCGACTGGTAACGCTGTCGGTGTACCGAGCAGGAGGACCCGGGTTCATCTCCTGGGTCTAGTCCCGGATTTTTTCGGAATACCTGACTCGCCCGTTGATCCCCGTCCTATACCATCCGGCCTCCCTCCACAGCTGTGGATGCAACCCACTGCGGTCACAATTCTTATTTATGATCGATCATCAACGTTATTTTACAGTAATAATAATAACAATTATCCCATTTTAGTTTTAACCTGAATGTTGCCATTTCGAACTATAGATCGATACGGTCAAGGTTACTTACTCTCCACTTCGAACTATAGTTTTCAAGGAACTATAGTTCGAAATATCGATGAAAGAAACACGTTAGTTTTTCTTTCATCGATATTTTTGTCAAAACAAGTTTAGCCACTATTACAGAAACTATGGATCAGTTTATACAAAATGATCCAAATTTTGATAGACGTTCAAAGGCAAGAGGAAGTGTCGTGCATGCGATGTCTCGGTATCGACGATTGCTTACTGAAGGAAAGAGGAAAAGGCAAACGACGTTAGATGACTTCTTAACGAAAAAATTTTTTTTTAATTCTATACTTTTTATTGATTCATTTTGGCATAGCTTTTTGAACCGTTATACTCACATAAATCCGAAATCACACTAATTTGTTGTTACTTCTATGCTGTCTCACAATGTGTTTTAATATCAGTTCAATGCAGTTCACACAAAAGTCTGCTGCAGTCACAGTTCACATTTATGACCATTCATCATAGTTAAAGTTTAGCTACTATTACAGAAATTATGGATCAGTTTATACAAAATGAAACTATTACGGAAATTATGGATCAGTTTATACAAAATGATCCAAATTAATAGAAGTTCAAAGGCAAGATGAAGTGTCATGGGTTACAATGTCTAGTTATTGACAGAAGAATCAGTTTATACAAAATGATCCAAATTTTGATAGAAGTTCAAAGGCAAGACGAGTTATACAAAATGATCCAAACTATTACGGAAATTATGGATCAGTTTATACAAAATGATCCAAATTAATAGAAGTTCAAAGGCAAGATGAAGTGTCATGGGTTACAATGTCTAGTTATTGACAGTGTCATGGATGGGATGTCTCGCTATCGACAGTTTGCTGAACGAAAGAAGAAAAAGGAAATGATTTTTCGTTAAATGAATCTTAACGAAAAAACAAAAAGTATCAACTGAGGAAGAACCTTCATCACAAACAAATTATTTACTTTGATTTTCATGAATGATTTATGAATACAAATCGATATTAGCAATAAAAATGATCTATAATTAATGTAATACAATAGCAATAATACATGTTAGATCGGAAGAGTATATTAATGTAATATAATAGTAATAATACATGCTACAAAATAAAATAAAAAAATGCTATGTATTTACAAAATAAAAAAATGTATATATATTTTTTTATTCACTGTCCCATTTCACCTATTCCCATTATTGCTATGAATATAATAGTAATAATATATGTTACAAAATAAAATTTAAAGAAATGCTATGTATATATATATTTATTCACGTAATAATACATGTTACAAAATAAAATTTAAAAAATGTTATGTATATTATAGTAATAATACATGTTACAAAATAAAATTAAAAAAATCCTATGTATACAGTAATAATACATGCTACAAAATAAAATAAACAAAAATGCTACGTATATTGAATTGATATTAGCAATAAAAAATGTCTATAATTAATGTAATACAATAGGTAACACATTTCAAAATAAAAAAAAGTTATATGTATCTTTTTATTCACTATCATGTTTCACCTATTCCCATTATTTACCAAAATAAAAAAAGTTATATGTATCTTTTTATTCACTATCATGTTTCACCTATTCCCATTATTTATGTATTAAGATGACCTTGTTTAATGCTGTTTCATTCAGAGCTAATTTTTGGAACATATCCCCCACATTAAACGGGGTCTTACTGTAGTTCTATTTTTCAGAGCTATGTTTATGATATTTGACCACCTCTTATTGAACCTTCTTTTAATTTTTTTTGCAAACAATGACAGCCTTATGTAGTACAGCATCTTTATTAATTTGTTCTTTATCCTTTCTATGTGATTTATTTTAATTTAAGCACATAGTTAATTCAAAAATACTACTAAAATTCAGCAGTTAGCTGATTGTTATAAAAAATTAAAATTAACCACATCAATTAACATTAAGAAACAATTTAATATCATTAAGTTTGATTATTTTCAAATTAGTAACACTAAGATTACTTAGCTAGTATTTGATTATTGTTTGATTATTAATTTATTTTAATAATCAAACAATAATCAGTTAGCTAATTTTGTTTTCGATTATTTTGTTAGTTATAAGTCTTTTTTGTTATTTATATATATAAATATATATAATTACTATAAGACAAATATACATATATATATAATTAAAACTTACCTAATTTTAAAAAATTCAATTTTGGCAGATAAACGATTTTTTTCAATTGATATTTTTGACATTGCTTTGAACATAGAAGAATTAATTGATACAAGATGATTGCTAAAAGAAAAATTTTTAATTAATTAATTCTATTTTAATTGTACAGTGGGTGATCGGTTAAAGAACATTTTTGCAAAAGTTTTTTACGTTTGGATAATAAACACTTTCGCAAAAGATTTTTATGTTCAGATACCGAACACTTCATAGAACATACTATGGGACTTGTGGATTGATAGAATGACAGGTTGTCCGAATGGCCGCATGATAAAGTGTGGCTTATGATCCTGGAGGATCCGGATCCCAATCCTCCAATTTTTCAGCAGGGATATGGGCCTGGCCCATTGAACTTCATCCTTCAATCATCCGGTTGATCCCATCATGGGATCAACCGGATGATTGGCCAGTGTGTGATGAATTCTATAAGTGGCCACTTCCAGATAAAAATATCTCACGAGGATATGGAGGCTTAACTAACCTAACGGAATGACAGGCTTAGCTAAGCCTTGCGCGTTAGTGGATTTATGGGTAAAAATGGGAAAACAGTAATTTTTCCCAATTAAAATGAACTCGGAGATAACTTAAAACAAATCAAAGATTTATTAAAAAAGGTAAGAGAGATTTTACAATATTTTGGTGCTAGAATGGACCCCTATTTCAGGATGAGGTCAATAGGCTTGGAGATCTGTACAATGACAATGCTATTAATCATTTCCAAAAAATCCTAAAGAGAGAAAAGCATTGACATTGGACAGATTCTTTAACGAAAAATAAACATAATAGAGGAAAATGCAAGACTACGTACATATATATTATTGTTATTATATATAAATAAACAAAATAAGAAATTATATAATTTTTTATTTATATTTTTTTGTGTCTCCAGAATGAATTAATTAAATTCCTATAAAAACCTATGGTAAATCAATGATCAGTTAATGAACAATTCAGATAACGAACATTGCCTTTGAACAGATTATGTCCGTTAACCGATCACTCACTGTATAAACAGTTTATATATATTTGTGCTATTACTTACAGATTTACTTTGTATGCTTGTAGTAATTTATAACAAATTGTTCTTTCATTTTGACACATATATATAGCTTGAATCCAGGCAGATTTTTGAAGTTCATAATCTACAGTCAGTTTTGGATTATGAGTCATTCTTGCTACTAGAGGAGGAATGCATAATTTGGTTCCTTTAAATTCACTAAAATCATACTTCTTTGATAAAAACAAAATTGACTCCTCTTCCTAAAATGAAAATAAATATTTAAAAATTTTTCATTATTAATTACTTTGAAATATTTATATAATTATAATAAAACAGAATTATGCACATGTAAAAACAGCTCTGCCCACGAAAAATTTTTATTTCAAATAGAAACATTTCCAGTCTTTATAAGATTTCATCATATATCCAATAATATTCTTCTGATTCATAACTAAATAACTGATAGTCTTATGAAAGACTGAAAATGTTTGTTTAAAAATAAAAATTTTTCTATGCAATTCCTGTATGTTAATGTTATTTATTATATTAGGAAGAAAGATAATTAATTATAGAACTAGAAAAATTTTATAATACTATTATATTTTCTCAATAATTTAATTTCCAATATATTATGAAACCATTAAAAGCACAAACAGCAGATCTTCAACATTCATCAGTTTCTCAATTTCTTAATTCTCATATCTTCTCATTACTATTATATCTTGATTTGTTTTTATTTCTTTTTCATCTATTATTATACTATCATTTATCTCATTTGTATGGCAAGTCATTTTAACAATATCAATCTATCTATAACATTTCTATAAGAGATTTCCAACCTACTTCTTTGCCTTTTTGTTTTAACTGTATTTTTAAACAAACCAGTATCCATATTTATAAATTCAAATAAAAACAATCTAAAACAAAACAAACAATTACTACTTTGGAGAAATGAAAATTATTTCTAATTTAAAAGCTGTCAAATGAGAAATTGATATTAGACATCAACACAGGATATTATTTATAAAAAAACAAGGATTATAGTTAATAAATAAAAATATAATAAAGATGCAAACTTAGCTGTTTCACATCAATTAATATTTGAAAAATTTTATAACAAAAATAATTGTTCAATTTATTATTAAATTTGTATTTCTAATAAAGTCAGATAATCAATTTATATTATCCAATTTGATTATACCAGATACCTTCTGAAAATGAAATTTAGATTTTGATAATTAATTGGAATAAAAAGTTTACACATTAAATTTTCCAAAAGTGACAAGTTATATAAACTTAAATCTAACATATCAGAAAAAATTTATTTAATCTGTTAGATGCCATTGACATATATATACATATCAAGAAAGTGAAACAAAAACAATAAAAAATGATATAAAAAAATTCAATCCTGATTTTATTAAGCCAGCTTTTGCAAATTGGGTTTTTGTATGTAATCGTTTAAAATATGGACCCTTTGACAGTGGTGATTAGGTAGGTTAGCTAAGCTCTTAACCTACCAAACCATTATTCTGATTATGTGATTCGATAAATGATATGTTGAAAATTTTTTGAAAAAATCAAATTCTTCTTCAAATAAGCTCTAAAATTTTGAAAATAAAAAAATATTATAGATAATAAGAAAATTTTTGTTAATTCTGTTAAAATAAATTAAAATTTGTCATAATCATTCACTTTTTGTTTTAATTTCATTGAAATTTAGGAAAAAATTGTGAAAAATAAAATGTAAATATCCTCAAGCCATTTAATGAGATGTGGCACTTTTATTGTTTTATAGCAGCCATTTCTTTCCTGGGAAATTGCAGTCGTCTATTTTTTTTGGTAAGTGGCATTAGGTCTGGAGTTACAATACACCAGCAGCAGTCCAATTAAAGGAACAGAAAATATATTATAGATGTTTATGTACTAGATGAGGCCATTTCATACTTTCTAGGATTTTTTAATATAAATAAAAAACTTTATAAAAAGTATTACTAAAAATTGTATTAAGTGAAGAAGAACAAGCTAATAAATATGAAATAATAATAAAAATTACAATATTTCAATGAATTCATGTAATTTTTTTAATAATTATATGACATAACTTCAATCAACAAATGTTATATAACTCGTGAATTTTATTAATAATTTCTGAAAATTTAGGCTGAACTTCTTCATTCATGGCTCATTTTGTTCAGAAGACTTGTTGCTATCTAAAAATATCGTGTACTTTTACATTATATTGGTTGTTAAAGCATTCTGTTATCATGATATTTAAAATTCATGAAGATTTTAAATATCATTATAGTGATTTTGTTCAACATGTATATTTCCAGCTCTTAAAGCAGGCAATAAATCATCAAACTTCTTCAAAAAACAGAGAATTTATTGCCTGCTCTAAGAGCTGAAATATACATGTTTAATTAACATGGAGCAGTGTAGTGAAATAATCCTCTGAGTGATTTTGTTCAACTAGTGATGTTAAAATTTAAAAAAAAAAAAAAAAAAGAAATCGCATTTTTGCTGATCTTGTAAACATAACAAAAAGTTGTGAAAAGAATAAAATTTGAAAAAAATGCTTGCACTGATAGAAAGAGAAACTCCCTTAGTACTCTATTTGAGTGGAAAGGGGCAATCAAAATTTAGCACCAAGCTTATCCATACAAATAGAAATAAGAAAGAAAGACATAGAAGAAACTCACTCACTCCCAGTTTATAACTCATATAAAGAGAACAAAATCTGCAACAAATACTGAAAATTTTAAAAGATTTCAATGAAAATTAAGCATAATTTCACAATTTTAATTAATTAGTTTTTTTGCATATTAATTAGGCTTAATTTCAAAACACCTGCATCACTCAAGGAGTTAATCTAAATTTGAAAATTTATAAAAAAAATTAAAATAAGTTACTGAAATGAAGGAAAAACATACCAATAATTATTTGGTAGATAGTCACATGCTGGAGATAAAAAGTGCTTCCTCACAGGTCAGTAGCAGAGGTAAAAAGTCAGGGATTCACAGGATTGGAAGTATGAAAATGACCACAGCACCACTACCAGAAGGCAAAAAAGCAGGCAAGCAGTTCCACTGTAGTACTTCCCTACCAGTTCCTGAGAGACTAGGAACAATTTGATGTAAAAAAACAAAAGGTTACTTTCCTGCAAAGCAGGTGATAGTAAAGGTAGTTGGCGAGGCTGCAATTGTTTAGGATGACTTGGATAGTGACGGAATTTTGATGTAAAGAGATGGTGCAAAATTTAACATGAACACATGTTTCAATTTGTCAATTGATTATACCCAATTCACACAATAAACTTTAAGCTAACTTAAATAACAAAGCTAGTTTAAGATTTGTAGTGTGAATGGAACCAATTTAATTTCAAAAAATTCTCAGCTTAATTTGCTTCTATGAGAAGCTTAAGTCAGTTTGTGATGTTACAAGCTCTCCATGCAGTCTGCTACATCGCTTAATTCAATGCATGGACATTGTAAATAAGAGAAAGAACTGACAGAAAATTGGTCTGAGGAAGAAATTCACATATTTCTTGATCTCTAGAGAGAGAGAGAATATCAATTAGAGTTGGGATGATACGATATGATATATTGTGTATCGTCGATTTACTTGTCCTGATATTCCAATATTTTTTGATATTTTTTGGATGCCGATATATCTAACAATACGATATTATACTTGCAATAATTTATCGGTTTCTGTATGTATTTAAATCATTGGTTAAATTTATTGATGGTTAAATTATATCGGTTAAAGACTTGGTTAAAGATAATCGCCGATTTTGAACAAAATAATAAAATAAATTAATAATAATATAAAATAACAATATAACAAATAATTTTGCTTTGAAGGGAACAAAATTCCCAGCTACTGGGACTATCATAACAGGTTGATTGAAAAAAAATAACAGTGGACAATAAACAAATGGAGGGATGAATACGGAACTACGCCATTACTTGGATCAGGCAATATTAGATCACCAAGAAGATCCAATAAAATATTGGGATAAGTGCAGATTTTTGCTAACCAAATTTATCAAAGATTGCACTGACGTATTTGATTATATCAGCCACATCAGTGCCTGCTGAACTTTTGTTTAATAAGCTAAGTGCAGTGGTATGTGCAAAAAGAAGCGGGTTGAAGCCTGAATTAATTTCAACGATTTTGATGCTGAAATCAACATAGAATCAAATTTCTGGTGATTTTTAATCAAATCTAGCAAATAAATGAGTTTTAAAGGAAATTATTGTTCATTTTTTTCCCATAATATCATATCGCGATATTTTTGATATCATCTCAAAATATCGCGATATTAAATATTGTATAAAAATCCATATCGAAATATCGCCGATATGATATTTTCTTTTGTATCGCACATCTCTAATATTGATGATCTACATTGAGCAAAACACAATAATTCTGACAAGTCACATGACCTGTATCTGCTAGCTTCATGTTGTCAATCAGAAGAAATATAAGAGATTTTGCAATTAAGTATAATATTAAACCCAATCTTACATATTATTTCTTTAATTTATTAAAATAATTATTTACTCTTCATGTTGTCAATCAGAAGAAATATAAGAGATTTTGCAATTAAATATAATATTAAACCCAATCTTACATATTATTTCTTTAATTTATTAAAATAATTATTTACTACAAGAAATTTTACTTAACTTTAGAAGAACTTTTAATGTTACTGCATAGTAACATTAAATAAAGTTAATTTTAACTGCTAGTAGTGCTGTATATAGTCTTTGAATTACAAGAATAAGTATAAGCAGTTATATTTAATAGTTTAAAGAAACTTTATTAAAATTCAACTGTAATTTCACACAGTATAATTTATAAGGAGAAGTTTGAATACAAGAGTGTGATACAGTTGTTTTAAGGTGATTATAAGTAAATCTGTTTAATTTAACTAGTGTGAATGGCTAATAAATTTGATTTGTTGAAAGCTGGCTTAAAATAAGTCTGTTTAAGAATTAATCCTGCTTTTACTTTGAGATCTTTCCTTTTGCTTTTGTCTACTTTTACTGATTTGTATTTTATAAACTAGCACTTAATTGAGCAGCAATAGTTTGTTTTCACAAAACAAAAACATATTTTATTCAAGTATAATGTTTTTGGTACTTTTGTACCCTCTTCAGTACATCAAAAACTATTAATCAACATATTTTACAAAGAACATCTAACTATTCTAGAACAAACATTTCAAATTATAAATTATGGACAATAATAGTAAAAGTAAAAGAATAAAAAGAATAATAAATAAAAAATTTTATAAATTTAGACTAAAGATAATTTGTGGATTGTGCATTACTATGGTTACTAAAAAACAGTATATTGTCGATTGTCAATGTTTGCATTTTAGTGATTCTTAAATTTTATTTAGCATTTTAAAGCTCAAAAATCTTCTTTTACTGCTAGGAGCCATGCTTTCAACACATTTTATGCCAGTTGTTTATTGATAATGTTACCCTGCTTCAACATTATCTAACTGAGAAAAATGAAGCATGTTGCTTTAAATGATAGACTGGTAGAACATAAGAATGGTATCAAGAAAGTTAAATTGACAAGAGCATTAGTGAGATTAGCTTATGAAGAGGATATAAAGATAAAATGGGAGGAAGGTAGTCATAAAAACATGCAAAATAAAATTGTAAAGTTTTGCATATGAAATGATTGAGATACTGAGATGAATGAAGCAGGGCTGTTTTTAATGCTCCTACAATGTTGTTATTTTTAGTGAACAAGAAATACATTAGAATTAATATAAACAAAAATGCTCAGGATTTACAACATGATTATCTATAAATTGAAATTTGAAAATATGAAATATAATTTTATTTTATTTTTCAATTACTTTCCAATTGTACAAGAATATGATGTCATTTATATTTTTCTCTACCACATTACTCAACTTTAAACTTTACATTGCTGAAATTTGTGTTGTGATGTGCATCGTTTCATTGTTATTCACCAGATTGGACAGAAGAATTGTTCAGACTCCACATCAGCACTCTATATTTATTAATTTTTCAATAGCATAATTAAATTATGAGCTTTATGCCATACTATATTGGTTTCCACTATTGTCAACATGTACTGATGAAATGTAAAGGATTCGTAACATTTCACTTTGTCAGCTATGCATTGGAAAAGATGTTTTTTGTGTCTTCAGTTATATTGTTTCCCTTCTGTGTTTTTGCCAGGTTGTATAGAGGAACTGTGCAGGTTTATTAACTTCCAACATTTGTCAAGTTTTGTTTCAAAGAAATATGTGTAACATGTGTATGTCTATTATTTTCTCCTGTTGTCTTTACCAGATTGTGCAGATGGACTGTGAAGGCAAAACAAAAAAATTAATGATAAAACAATTCTGTAAATATTCATCATTTCAAAATATGTATTTGTAAATATGTATGTTTTTATATAAAACTGCTGGTTGTTTTTCTTTTTTTCTGTTAATGACCTGTCACATTATCTCTTGACAGAAATCTTTAAATCATTCCTTAACTTTCCTTTCATCTTCTATCTTTATTTTTCCCAGGTCAAATCAATAAGTAGTGCCTTCTCTCTCTATTTCCAAAATATTATAGCTGTTTATAAATGAGAGTGGATGATTTTCATGTATGTTGGGCTTTTCTGTATAAATTTGAAAATTTATAAAAAATTAAAATAAAAATTATTGAAATGAAGGAAAAACATACCAGTAAATGTATTTTATTAATAAAAATAACAATATTTTTATAAAGTTATGTTACTTTTTGACTAATTATATGACATCATTAATGAATTACTTTTTGACTAATTAAAATTTGCATAATATTTTGTTTTTTGTCAATAATTTTTAAAAATATAATCTGGTTTTTTACATTCATTCTTATTTAATTCATAAGGCTTACTGCTATCCAAAAATAAATAATTTGTTGGATGGCTAAGATTTCATATAAAAATCATGTTTTCTTCGATGTTTTCACAACTTTTCATTCATATAGTGAGGATGAAAAAAATTTGAAAAATTTTAACATTGTTAGAATGAGAATAAAAAATGTAATAAACTAAAAATTTCAAAAAAATTTGATGAAAATTAAGCAAGATTTCACAATATGAATTTTTGTATATTAATTAGGTTTATTTTGAAATATATCACAGACCTCAACAGGTTAATATGGCATTGTATACTAGTATGCTAGTTTGATGCTGATAGATAAGAGTGAGTTTTGTATGCAGTATGAAAGGCATAGAAAACATTTGAGTGTAATGGAGAAAAGATATTTGAGGAGAGAAAGGAATTCACAATAAATAGAGTATATTGTTGATGCAATGTTCATGAAAGAAATGAATAAAGAGTGATAAAACAAATTTCCTGCTGGACATATGAATTGTAAGTATGAGATGGAGGCCAAAAAAAAGAATGAAAAGAACAAATGAATACCTGAGGATGTATTGGCTTGAGAGTATGAAGAAAAGAATAAATGTGGAGACAACTAGTATAGTGTGTAAGAATAAAGATATATGACATTGATCAATGATGTATTATGTGATCTTTTGAGAACTGCCCATTCTCTCATGATGAGGATATGAGCACGATGATGATGATGATGATGACAACAATACAATGATGACTATGATGAATAATAGCATTTAAATATTCATTTTAAAAAATGTTGAAGAAATACAGAAATAGATTTATTTCTTCTTTTGTCAATTACAATTAAAAATAATAAAACAAAACTTTATAAAGCTTGCAACAATAAAATATTTGAAAATATATTATTTTAATGATTTATTATAATATTAGTTTTATAGATAGGTTGATGAAAACATTAAAGTACCAAAAATATTTCCAAATTAAAATAGTAATTGTTAATTTAAACATAGTTTAAACTAATTTGAAATTTTAACTTTTTTTAATTAAATTTAAAAAATAAAAATATTTATTATTAGTTCATATTTGTAAAAATTTCAATCATCATTCCTCTTCCTCACTAGAGTGATACACCAAGTCGCAGATTTGCTTCAGAAACCAGCCAGAATTCAGTGGGTTCTTCCATATTTGTTTTGAATGTTTTATCTAAATATATTTATGCTTTGCATGTCAATATTGGCATGTTATGAATCTGTGTGAAACTTTAATAATAATTTTTTTAATAATTTTATTGCATGATGATGATGATGATATTTATTAAATTGTTAAGTTTCGAAAATATGATCTCTTGCATATGAATACTTGCAATTTGTTGTTCTCAAGTTTGATGCTTAATTTTTAAATAAAAATATTTGAAAAGAAAGCAAATCTTTGAATGCATTTTATATAATTATTGAAATAAAGGAAACTTTTGTAAAATGAACTCAGTTCTTTCTTTATTTCTTTAAATTTATTTTCAAAATCTATTTATTTCTGTAATATTTGTAATATTCATTTATTTTTAAATTATGATTAAAAAAACATCAGATGACAAAATTATAATAAGAACTAATGATCATTGTAAAAATATATTTAGTATATTTATCAGTTCTTGAAATAGTAATTAGATCCTATAATACTATAAATTAGATATAGATAGTGGAATTAATTTCTTAATTTCTCTGGTATTAGCAAAAGATTCAGACAAATTATTATATTGTTAAAATTATTATATTATATTCTTTGATTTTCTGTTTCTTGGGCATTGAATAACTACATATGGTTAGCACAGTGGTTAATAAAATTCTTGTGACAAGGAAAAACAAAAACCTCTATTCCAGGAAAAGTGTATTTCAGTTTCTTTTTCAGTCTTTTTGCCAATATTGTGAATTATAAGTTATCAATTTTTGATTTTAACTTGTAGGATTATCATCATTGTTCATGTCATATACAAAATAAACATAAATTTTGCATTTGAATGATAATTAAAAACTTTAATATATATAAAAACCTTTTTGACCATTCTGTAGTCTTTCTCAGTTTTAAACATTTATACAAATTGTTATTATGAAGATTTGAATATGTAAAAATGGAACATGAGGAATCAAATGCATTAAAATTATTGAACATTTATAAGGACAAGTTTGTAGAATCATATGTAAATACTATAAAATATAGTTACATAAATTACTATATTACTAAAAAATAGCTAGAGATTATATCTGTTATGATAAACTTTTTTAAAATTACTAATCCTGTAAACTTATCAACATAGAATATTGAACCCAATTATCAATATAATCTCAAATGTTTTAACAAAAGAAAAATATTGAATATAGATATAGAAGAATCATACTTTCTAATAAAATTAATTGTTTTTAATCCAAAAAATCTGTGCTTACATAAAAATAGAAATTTCAAAGTACTTTAAAATATCATACAGGTTTTCTCTTATTTAATCAATAAGTTTTGATTAAACAAGAGAAAACCTGAAAAAAATCAAGTGAATATCATAAATACACTAATTTTCAAAAATAAACTCTGAAAATCATTTTTGAAAACAAAATAAATTTCTTGAATAATTACTTAGCACACACTGCAGTTTAAAAATAACTCTCTTTTAATTAACCATCGTACAATACTAACGTTTTCGGTGTACAAACGCCATCATCAGGTATTTCACCCTTTTTTACAATCGAATCAAGATATCATTAGAACATTGCTATGGAACAGTAACTCTTCAGAACAAAAACTTCGATGTTCAACACTAGTAGTGGGGCATATACTTTGCGCTGTCGTAGTAGGTAGCTACTGCGCAAAATATTTGTTGCGGACGTTTTCAGCTTTACTGTTTTTGGATGTGTTAATTGATATCATAAAAGGAGCTTTGTTAGTAAGACTGGTGCTTAAAACTCGCACTAATCGAAT
This sequence comes from Olivierus martensii, assembly GCA_000484575.1. Taxonomy (NCBI): domain Eukaryota; kingdom Metazoa; phylum Arthropoda; class Arachnida; order Scorpiones; family Buthidae; genus Olivierus; species Olivierus martensii. The sequence goes on from AYEL01064655.1 coordinate 62,430, forward strand.
ATTTTCTCGCACTAACCGAAAAACGGTATCAATTTGTGTAAATTGATATCATAAAAGGAGCGTTGTTAGTAAGACTGGTGCTTAAAACTCGCACTAACCGAAAAACGGTATCAATTTTATAAGTCGCACTAATCGAATTCGCACTAATCGAGGCCTACCTGTATACAAATATTATACAGTCGGACCTGGTTACATAGTCGCTTCTCGGACTTGCGAAAACTGACTTCAGAAGCGGAATATCCATGTATATGGAGTAAGAAAAATTCAGTTGAAGTCAGTGGAATTTTAAATATACAGTATAAAAATTATTTTCGTCGGGATTCCTGAAAAAAACTATGAATACGAGATGCAGATCAATATAAAATAAAAAACAAAATAAAAATTAGATTAAAAGTTAACATTAATAATAATAAAAAGCACTGTAACGGATCGTCGACATATATTGAACTTTATATTGTATATTATGTAATCAACAAATATTATACAGTCGGACCTGGTTACATAGTCGCTTCTCGGACTTGCGAAAACTGACTTCAGAAGCGGAATATCCATGTATATGGAGTAAGAAAAATTCAGTTGAAGTCAGTGGAATTTTAAATATACAGTATAAAAATTATTTTCGTCGGGATTCCTGAAAAAAAACTATGAATACGGGATGCAGATCAATATAAAATAAAAAAAAATAAAAATTAGATTAAAAGTTAACATTAATAATAATACAAAGCACTGTAACGGATCGTCAACATATATTGAACTTTATATTGTATATTATGTAATCAATTAAGCAAAAAGCGAAGCGAAATGATTTGCTCATAGTCATGTTGCCAAATCCAATTCATGGATAACCCTGAAGTATTAGAGCCAAGAACAATAGTAGTAAAGTTCTTATATTGCAAGATAAGGATTTAAATTTTTTCACTAAAGGGATTTATAAATTTACTAAATCTCTATCTGAACAATTTGAAATTAAAATTAAGCGAAAAGCGAAGCGAAATGATTTGCTCATAGTCATGTTGCCAAATCCAATTCATGGATAACCACGACGTATTAGAGCCAAGAGCAATAGTAGTAAAGTTCTTATATTGCAAAATAAGGATTTAAATTTTTTTCACTAAAGGGATTTATAAATTTACTAAATCTCTATCTGAACAATTTGAAATTAAGGTGGAGTGGAGTAAGAGCGTACTTGGGGGAAGCGCATTATTGGGCTTTTTTTATGATAAGCGAAATTTTGCTATCTGATATTGTAGTAATCTACTACAAGTTAATACCAACTTATCCACATACCTGTAGATAACGAACGATGAATGGCGCGATTCCATTATCAACGTCGACCTTTACAAAAGCGTCGCGTCCTAACAGCGCACCCAACTTTAACAGTATCTTAAAAGTGCAATAATTCTTAGGCCAACTTATCCACATAGATAACGAACGATGAATGGCGCGATTCCATTATCAACATCGACCTTTACAAAATCGTCGCGTCCTAACAGCGCACCCAACTTTAACAGTATCTTAAAAGTGCAATAATTCTTAGGATAACTTCGTATTAGCAGCTATTATTTTGGTAAATATGAAGAATGTTGATTACAGTTTATATTAAACAAACAATATTTTTTGAAATTTTAAAATTTATTGAGAAAAACCCTGGTATGCTCTAGCCTCGTAAAATATTATTACATGGGAAAAGTATAGATCAGCACCTTGGGGTAATCGCGTATTAGGCTGCTCTAGCCCTATAACATGTTCAGTTTTATTGTTTCGTGTTCTACAGTTTAATTTCTTTATTAACTTCTTTTTCTATCATATAACATGGTTCGCAGCTTCGTCAAAAAAGCAAACAAGGGCGATTATTCAAAAGAAATGAACGAAATGTGAACGTTGTCGAGATGAGATTGATAAGTGCAAAGATATCAATTAAAATTTTTGTATAAACCATTTTATTCGATAAAAAACATTTTGTCATATTTCACTATACCATCCCTTTAATCCATAAAAATCATTTTGTCATATTTCACTATACCATCCCTCACATTTCAGATGAAATACATTTTTAAAATTTTCATATAAACCATTTTTTATTTGATAAAAAAAACATTTTGTTATATTAAATAACAAAATATGTGCTTTTTTACTTTGAAAAAAAATAAAAAGTGATGTATAAGTGAATAATGTGAGAAAGGGTATAGTGAAATAAAAAAAAATAAAGTGATGCAAGTACACAAGTTGTTATTAAACAATTTGTGTACTTATATCATAAAAAGTGATGTATAAGTGAATAATGTGAGAAGGGGTATAGTGAAATAAAAAAAAAAATAAAGTGATGCAAGTACACAAGTTGTTATTAAACAATTTGTGTACTTATATCACTTTACATTTTTGTTTTATTTTCACTATACCACCTCTGACATTTCAGAGTTCAATGCTTGTTTCTTTAACAAAGGATAACTCTAAAACGAAACAACTTATCGTGCGGTAAAAAGAATTTTATAGCAGATTTGTTCATAATTCTGATCTTGTCAATTAGCGTACATAAATAAACTTCAAAGCTTTTTTAACTTGCATATATATTATTACCCCATTTCGGGTTAAGTGCAGATAACTGACATTTTGTACGATTTTGTAGCAAATTTAAAAATTTCGAGGATGAATTAAACGGTAAAAGATGTGCAATACGATTGTTATAGATACTTAAATATTTATACAATCGGTTAAAATATTTGCGTTTAAAGTCCGACTTTGCAAAAACCGCTCCGCACTTCCTCCAATCCATCTTATATTATATTTTTTTAATAAAACAATACATTCAAAATCAATAGATCTGGCAGAATACAAGGATGCGCCATTCATAAGGAGCAAGAAATGTGACTCATCATAGTGTGAAAACATTTATACGCGAAATAAAGTTATGAAAAGAGTGATATTTGTCTGTATGAATTTATTAAATTAAACGTATAAAAATCATAATTTTCTGCTAAATCGAATCTGCATTATTTTATATGGCGGACAAATGTTTATCTTCGAATTTTCTCCAAAGATATACACTTGTCCGCTTCAAGCTCTTTGCTCTTGCTAATGTAATGCTCTTTTAATATTGCTCTTTTTCAGATTGAAAAGAGTTTCGAAATTAGTTGAAAAAATGGTTGTTGAAATTCCTTTGCCATGAACTCAAAGTGACCATATAAGCGGTTATATATTTAACTTCTGACTGTATAGTCGGTAAAAAAAATATACAGAATTTTTATTAAGTCAGAAGGACTTTTCAAAAGTGACCATATATGCGGGGATGACTTTATAAGCGGGTAACCATATAACAAGTTCTGACTGTATTAGGTTATATCTTAATTTTTCAAATGAAATATAAAATTTTTATGTATAGCGATTATTTCTTTCTAATACTAAATAATTTTATTTTTAGGAAAAATTAATGCATCATTATTAAATAATAATCAAGAAAGCATATTGAAATTCATTTAGAAGAAAAAAACGCTTTAAAAATGGAAAATTTAGAATCTTATTTTTCTAAAATAAAGGATCAAGTAACTAGCAGAGCAGATTTACTTGTCATTCTTATTCACCGGGCCACCATTTCTAGCAAATTACAATGTGTTGGGATAGGAGAGAATTGGCCTTCTGATATGGAGGTGATTAATTCCCATATTCCACCCGAAAACTGGAATTCTGACCAAAGCTGCTATTCGTTGAGATATTTGGACGATAAAAAGAATCGTTTCTTATTGAAAATTATAAACGAAGAACGACTTGATGAATTAACCATCCATTTGACAATTGTCGATACCAATGTTTCAACCAGTAATTGGCTGGAAATTGACGAATATGTTGGAGATTCGTTCAACGAATTTAAAACTGCATACAAAAGAGATGAGAAAACGGTTGATCTTATGATGAAGTGTATGATATGGAATCTCCAGGACAAAAGTCTAAAGAGAAGTTGTTTGAAAAAATGAAAATAATGAATATTAGTACTTAACAGCTTCCTTTCTAAAAAAAACCGGCTTTAAAAACTGGAAAACTTTTTTCCTCTTGTATATCGTTAATATTTAAACTCAATTAGCATTTTCTTTAAAAATGTTTAATATTGCCATTTAATAATGATTTGTAATCAAGATATTCAAAATTATTTATCTTGTTATGTAGGCCCTACACATTCTTCATTAAAAGAAACTCTTTAAATTAAAATCTATTGTATTTATTATTTAAAGAAAATTCTGATATTTGATATTTTTGAGACACGATTTTTTTATTTATATACAAACATGAAATATACTTTATGTTTTCATAACTTTAAAAACGCCCAAGATTAGTTGATACAGATGGGACACTTCGCTTATTCGAAGGTGCTGCCACTATTGGTAAGTGGTTTTGAACTGGGAACAATGCGTTGTGGCTATTGATTTTCATATTCTCCAATATCTAATGAACATGACATGTTATTAAAACATTTTAAAAATGCTTTTTTCATGTAGTTTATCAGCTAATATTTACATCCGAGTCAAAGGATATCCTTTAATATTTGATTCTTGAAAATGAATTAACTTGGTAGCACTTTTATAATTTATATAATCTGGACTTTCAATTGGTTTCTTTATATAATCTGGACATTTTGTAGTTCAGGGCAAGAAGTTTTAGAATAATATTACTACCATTCTACATAGTTCCAAGAATAACAAGAAATGGTTGCTCCTGTATATCAACTAAGCCTAAATTTAAGTAATAAAATTGCCTATTTTTTCCGATCACCTTATCTTTTTTACAAAAAGCGGATAAATCTGTATTCTACTTGTTAGTCTCCCTATTTTAAAATAAGTACATCTAGGAATAATTACCTAAACTATTATAAATTCAGCTCTTAAAAATTTATTAACTGATTATAAAGGAAGATTTGATAACAAATAACATCCTAATAAATTTACATAATTAAACTCAAGAAGGTTCTGAATAAATAATAAGAGAATTGTTTCTCATTCTGTTATATTAAAAATTAAGAATCAATAGTCCGTTTGAAAAGCGCCTTCCATAAATATTTTTTTTTTCTGTTTATTGTTTGTTCTATAGATACTGTTCATTTATTCTTACAGGCTCTGTTATTATGACATTTTGAATTGCAGAGAACTTTTTGACATAGATACTTGCAATTACTACTACAATAACGTATGTAGTGGCCACAGATTAATTGATACAGATGGGACACTTCGCTTACTCGAAGGTGCTGCCACTATTGGCAATACTTGGCGTTACCATAGGGGTTACTCATTTCACTTTTGTTGTAGATAATGGAAGGTCGGTTATTATTATTTCTACGAATCTTATGGCAGCATGGGTGTCATCTCATTTCAATCGATAGTGGAAGGTCGGTTATTATTGTTTTTACGAATCTTATGACAGTTTTATTACAAAAAATCTTTTATAATTAAAACTTTCAATAGATTAAACATCATTTTTTAAAAAACTTTTATAATTAAAACTTTCAATACATTAAAACATCATTTTTATTAATAGTTGAATTTTTCAAGAACTCTCCATAGAGGCGCTTCGTTCGTTTCTTGTATACAATAGAGTCCTATCTGTCTCAACTAATCTGTGGTAGTGGCATATGATGAAACGTTGTTGGGGGATGGCCGAATGGTAACGCTGTCGGCGTGCCATGCAGGAGAACCCAGGTCTGGTTTCGCCTAAAAAGTTTTTTCGGAGTGCTGAGCCCGGCCCAGCGATCTCCGTCCTTCACCACCGGCCCCCTCCACAGGTGTGGGTGCAGCCCGTGGGTTGGAAATGGCCTCGTTCCTTAGTAATCTCCGATTGAAAAGGGGCAAAAATATATAATATATATATTTTTACTCTTCTATGCTAATTTTCTCATGACATTTAGACTCAAGTTGGTATGGCACTACCATGAAGTTCTTATCTTCTTTCTCTTCCCTTCTAGATCTTCCTAACTTCAAAATAAATTTCACAATAGGGTTTTATGAGTATGATAAATTTAACATAATAATTTGATTTCTGCTATTAAATTTGCATGTTAAAGAATATAAACCCTCCAATATGCAAATTAAGTGAATTATTTAAATTTATAAAATAAGACTTTAATTTTTTGTTTGAAAATGCATATTCAAAATATCTTTTGTGAATAAAATTCATTGATAATGTCTCATATACATCTGCTGAAATAAGGCAGAGATCTATAGGAAGATTGGAAACAGTTTACTCTAAGACCACATGTTAAAAGATTTGAATATCAACTTGTGAATGATTTCAAGATCAAGAAAAATTCATGAAACTAATGAAATATTAAAAAGATCTAAATATGATTGACCTAAGAATACTTTTATGCATGATTGCCATTATTTTTCATTAGCATCTATACACTATAGAGAGTTTACAGTCAGATAATTTTCTATAAAATTTGCTTCAAACACTGGGATACTGTTTCAAGATAACCATATACCAGTGGTTTAATGAGAATGACTTTCTACAAGAAAATTTATTATTTTTGTCCCTTCTAGGAGAACTTATGTGAAATGGTGCAGAGAATGTTATTACTGAAGCTTAGGTCATTATATCAGCATTTCTTTTACAGATGATTCAAGATTTAGTTTACACACCAATTCTTTATATCTTATCATATAGAGAGAACAAGGAATCTATAATTATCTTTAAACATTAAGGAACTAAAGATGTTTTACAGCATTAATTTGATGATCTGGAGTAGTATTGTGCTGAATGGATACAGCTATTTCATATGTTTGAAGGAGACTGCTCAATACTTCACTAGTGCAGTTAATCCTCAATTTTTTTCTATGATTGATAATTCTGATCTGCATAGGACTTAGGTTTGTCAATAATTTTCTTGAAAGAGAGGAGTTAGTCAGTTCTCTAGACCTGAATCTGATAAATTATGTCTGAGATGGTTTAGGATGGCCTGGGATTTAATAAGATACATCGTGATTTTTATTTCCTATTATTTCCTTCTACTAGAATTCTCCATTGCTCTTATTGAGATTCCTCAATAAAAGCAATGGAGCATTTAGCCCATGGAGGATTATCAATTACTTTATAATTAGAATTGTTCATTGTTGTAAGAGTTCTTTTGCTAGAAAAAAATTCATATTTCTCTGTTAACCCTCTATTCAGATAGAATCTGATATTTCATTTTGGAATCTTATGCTTTCATGATTGTGAATTATCAAAATTAGTAAATATTTTTGTCTTTAAATAGCATGTTTATTAACTTTATAATTGTATGTATATGTGCTGAAGGACATTCATTTTCCATAGAGAAAATTGCTTTCTTAACCAGTTACAGTATAATGAACAGCATGATATGCATATTCATTAAGAAAGATGAAAGAAAATCATGCTGTAATTGAAAAATTTAATTAAAAACTTTTAAAAAACTGTTAGACAATAATAAATAGACATTTGTCATAAGATATGACAATAATAGTAAACATGATATATTTATTCATAGTAGAAAATTTCCACTAGATTTTTTTAAGATAATAATTTGGAAATTTCAAATAATTTCAAAACATTGTTTTAAGATTTCAAAATATTGCTCTTACAGTTTTAACCGAAACATTTTTATTTATTGCCAACATTGGTATTTTAAAAAATTCGAGATTGGATTGAAACCTTGAGGGTAACATGAAAAATAGCAAAAGTTTAAAATTATATACAAACTGTTTTCATGTAAAAAACTCAGTGTATAGATTATGCATTTTAAGTAATATTGAATAAAATGTATTTGAAATATAAAAATTGTGCTTGCTATAACATTTACATAGATAAAATAAAGAAGAATCAACTTAAAGCATAATCTAAATGATGATTATGTTTATTTTTAGACTAATAAAGGAAATGGGGCATTATCAGACCTCCATTCCTTCTATTAATCTGTTCCTAAGAGGATTTATAGCATTTAGTTTTTATAAAATTTGTTTCTGAAAAGCAATTTTACAATACAATTGTGGAGACCCAGAATTTGGGTCGGAATCAAGGTGTCACTCCCTATCTCATCAAAAATTACGAAAGGAATTTGAACTGAGTGACACCTTAAAAGGAAAACAAACAATAAAAATATTATACTACCTGGCCCAGAGGACCTTGTCCTCCACAACAGTAAAGATCTGACTTCGTTTCTGATCCCCATGTATGTCCTAAACTCAGTCTGAATGGACCCAGATTGTCATTTATCACTGTTATAATCTTGTTAAAAGTTTTGTTCCTTACCAATAATGAAGTAAAATTTGCTTCTATTGAAAGAAGCAAAAATTTATCTAAGTTTTACATCAGTACCAAATTAGGAAAAAGAGTAGTCAAATAAATGCGGGACATTCACTAATTACCCGATTAAATTATGCCCCCTAATCACAGGAAATCCCTTATCTACACAGTGGATGCATAAACATATTATGACTTTAGACAAAGAAAAAGAGGAGAGCATGAGAGAAAAGGAGAAAAAGTGCACAACCAGTCTGCCCTGAGACTCTGAACAGAAGATGGGAAAAATGTAGTAGAGAAGAGTGATTCCCGTCCCGTCGGTGGATGTCTGATGATGACTAGGGAACAAAGACAAAAAATAATGAAGGATTGAAGTAGATTTCTTTTACTTTCTCTCCCAGATATGATCTCTTGTGTCAAATAACTCTCTCAAACGAAATATATTAATATTATGTTTTATTTCCCGTTTATTTTAAATAAATACAGTGGATTCTGCTTAATTGGGACAAATCTCAAAGAACGAAAACCTAACTAATAAACTAATACAAAATATAATGCTTAATGTGGACAACTTTTCGCTTAATTGGGACAGTAGCAGAAAAGGAATTTTCAAATTTCTGATATATTTTAGGGATTTTTTTCTAAGGTATGGCTACACATACATACACTAATCTTTGTCAAGATGTCAAGAAAGGATTTTACACTCAAATAAAATTGCTTGGCAGAATAAAATTAAAAGCCAGCCATTTAATACAAGTTCTAATCTTTGCCAAGATGACAAGAAAGGATTTTACACTCAAGTAAAATACCTGGCTGAATAAAATTAAAAGCCAGCCATTTAATACAAGCCATCGTATGCATACATGCACTAATCTTTTCAAAGATGTCAAAAAAGGATTTTACACTCAAGTAAAATTGCTTGGCTGAATAAAATTAAAAGCCACCCATTTAATACAAGCTATCGTAGACTCGCTGAAATAAACCAAAATCAAGATAGACTCACTGAAATAAACCAAAATCTACCATAGACGCGTCTCCTATTAAAAAGAAAATCAACTGCGTAAGGAGTGGGCATTACAGAAAGAAATTCAAGGAACATCGAAAAGAAAGCGTGATGGAAAGGATTCAGAAGTCGAATGGAACAGCGAAAAGAAAGCATGATGGAAAGGATTCAGAAGTCAAAGAATTCAAAAGAAAGCTTGATGGAAAGTATTCAAAAGTTGAAGAAGCATTAGATCTGCGTGAGGAGTGGGCATTACAGAGCGTTTTCTACAACAAGAAAATCAACTGCGTGAGGAGTGGGCATTACAGAAAGATAATTCTAGGAACATTCAAAAGAAAGCGTTATGGAAAGGATCCAGAAGTCGAAGAAGTTCTACAAAAAGAAAATCAACTGCTTAAGGAGTGGGCATTACAGAAAGAAAAGGAACATCGAAAAGAAAGCGTGATGGAAAGGATTCAGAAGTCGAATGGAACAGCGAAAAGAAAGCATGATGGAAAGGATTCAGAAGTCAAAGAATTCAAAAGAAAATGTGATGGAAAGGATCCAGATATCAAAGAAGCATTAGATCAATGGTTTTGATTGGGCATTACAGAAAGAAATTTCGGGAACATCCAAAAGAAAGCGTGATAAAAGAATCCAGAAGGTGAAGAAGCATTAGATCAATAGATTTCTATAGTAGATCCAGAAGTTGAAGAAGCATTAGATCAATGGATTTCTATAGTTAAGATACAAGTCGAAGAAGCATTAGATCAAATGGTTTTCTATAGTTAGCGGGCAGAGAAATTCCAGGAACATCGAAAAGAAAGCGTGATGGAAAGGATCCAGAAGTAAAGAAGCGTTAGATCAATGGATTTGTGGTTAGCAGGCGATGCATGAATATCAATGGCCTAGTATTGAAGACAGAGATCGGTAAAAAACTAATAATTAGGTACCTATTTTAATAAATCATTAAAATAGGTACCTAATTATTATTATTTTTACTTATTATTTATTTACCTACGAATTACATATTTTATTTTAGAATTTATTATTACTTCGTTTAATTGGGACAGCTGCTTAATTGGGACAAAATGGCTTGGCCCGACGTGTCCCAATTAAGCAGAATCCACTGTATATGTTATTTATTTTATATGCATATTCAAATCAATTCTCCTGTTCTGGATCTCTGCGTCACTTACTCATGACCCTTATTCAAAAATATTCTAAAATTTATCGATACACATTTTTATATCTGCCATCCACTACAAGATCCTCTCACTGGTGTCAGAAATGGAATTGTTGAATGATAAGACCCAAGACATCAGTCTACATATGTTGCGGCACCCTCACACAATAAATGCAGCATTGGGATTTATAAATGATATTTCTATTACTTTTAAAAATTACTCTTCATTTTCAATTATTGAAATTGCCTAAAATAAATTTATTGTGACTAACTTGCATAAACAAAAAATGCATAATTATTTAGAATTTAAAAAAAAAAATTTTTAATTTATTATGGATAGTTACTGTGACTTCTATAAATAATTTGTAATCAAAATATCAAAATATAATCGTTGATTTATATTATATAAATTTGGATTTTAAAAGTAGTTATGGATTATTTTACAGAATAATTTTTTAATTAGAATATTTTTCTTTTAAAATTTAGTTTTCTGCTTTGAAATATGGTTTTCAATTATGTGGAAAAAAGACTTCAGTTTTTAACATTTGATTTATGGTTTCTGCTTATTGTATTTTTAATTTAATTTTATAAAAATTTTACTCAAAATATAAAATGTTAAAATGGTTAAATTATACATATATTGATATTTTGCCTATATTATATATATTTTTAATCATTATATCAAAATTTTTATGTGATTGAATTTTATTATGTTATATAATTGAAGAGAAAAATCTAAATAATTAAGAAAAAGTTTCATATGCAAGGGATTAAAATTTTCAAAATTTATTGATTTTTGAATCTTTAATTGTTTTGTAATTAATATAAGTTTATATGTTTAATTTGTAAAGAAGATTTCATTGAAAATGCAAAGTATTAAATAGTTTTGTTTTGAGAATTGTAAAAACTGTATAATCTCTCTAATAGTGTTTTAAATTTCATTAATTTTCTGGTAGAATATTATATAATATGATAATCTATATTATTAATATTATTATTA
>AYEL01064657.1:0-16174 GCA_000484575.1 Olivierus martensii
TTTTTTTTTTTTTTTGCAATTTTAAATAATTTTAGTATTTGGGCGCCGCCATATTGTGAAGTAAGAAAACGTCATTGAAACATAAAGATCAAAAAATCTTTGCTAACGTACTTACGGCCGTATTCTCAACGACGAATTAATTCTCAGACCAAGATCACTCCTATTTTTCGTACTCGCCATAACAAATTCCGTGAATTAATCTCCATCTGCGTGAGGTTATTTAACCCCTCCCCGATAGAAGCGAGTTAAATAATCTCTGGTAGTTGAAGATTAATTCACGAAATTTGTTGTGGCAAATACGAAAAATAGAAGTGATCTTGATCTCAGAATTAACTCGTCATTGAGAATACGGCCGTTAAATCATCATCTTCCTTACATCGTTACCTGGAGTTGGGCCTCATGTAGTCATTAAATCAACGCGTCAAATCTAAATGACGGACCGGAAGCGGAAGTGAAGCGCAACGTGAATTTATCGTATTGTGTGTAAATTAGTCACAATCAGTCATAAAAATATGTAAAGTCATTGATTCCCCGGATAGTGTCTGTGGCAGGATCTCGTCTCATTTGTATATAAACCTGGAAAATAGGTGAAACTCACAAATTCAATAATTTACTATTTAATTAAAAAATATATTTTTAATTTATTTTTTAATTATTTTAATTTTTTTAATTTATAAATAAACTTTCAAACAATTGGATATAAATATTTTAGAACTAGATATATGTCTTATATTTTATAAAAAATGTATTTCAAAATATTTTATGTTACAGTTTGATTTTTCAAACAAGCATGAAAATTTTATATTTTAGAAAAACATTTTAATCATAAAAATATAAAATTTCTATTAAACTATCATTCAGACTGCACCATAAAACAAATAAAACTACACAATAGCCCTTTTGCAGTCAAAAGATTTTTATTCAGAAACGCTTTCAACGCTCTTGGGGTCTTCCTCAGCCGTTACAATCTTAGATTGTAACGGCTGAGTTTTATAAAATTTCTAATCATTTTTGCAATATGACATCACAATTTGCATGACCACTCCCTCCCTTCCCTGCATCATTTATTGTCACAAATCTATTACCCCTTCCCTCCTCTAACAGCATGATGTAGTTTATGAATGTTTATACCTCTGTATTTTATATAAAACCTGAAGATGGTCACTAGTCTGATTGAAACATTCTAAAGTTTTTCTATTAAAAGGCATAATGTAGGCATTTTTATGAAACTGCTTTTGAGTGCTTTTCTTTCAGTGATCATTTTGAAGATAATAGGTAATTTGAATTTTTCTACTTATTTAATTTTATTATTATTTGCATTTTTTATAATAATAATTATAAAGAAATCCATATATTAATATATTCAATTCAATTCTTATACTAATAATTATTATTAGTATATGTATTGTATAACTAATAATAGATTTGTTTTTTCTTGCTTAAAGTGCTTTGTGGATTTCTTATAACTTGCAGCAGAACTTGATGGTTTATGATTAATGATTATTATATTTTGATAATTAAAATTTGTTTAAAAAAGATTTATTATTTATTATATGTTAAATGAAAATTGTTAGAATTTATTAATAATAAAATTCAAAATTCTTATTTTCTGATTTAATTAAAATTTCAAAAAATTCCACAATTTCTTATTGGAACTAATTTTGTTCAGAGAATGATTGAAAATTGTTTAAGAATTTTTCTTTACACTGTTCATAGTGATGTGATTTTGTTTTTAACTAGATAATTAATAGTTATTAAAATTCTAAAATATAGATCGGAAGAGCGGTTCTTTTAGATAAGTGATTTTTAAAGATATATTAAAAAAATTTTCTGTTAAATTATTTGCATTTGCATTTATGATCATATTTATTTTTAATATACTGGATAACTCAGTTTTTTGGTGTATCAATATATACAGGTAATCCTCGATTTATCCCAGGTTAGGTTCCATCATATTAGTTTGTAATTCAAAACTTTTTAATTTGAAATAAAATTACAGTTCAGTTTCTGGAAGTTTCCATCCACTTCTCATTGACAGAAGGAGACACACTAAAATGGTCTCTTTTGTTCTATTTATAGAAGCTTCTTGAAATGCATAGAAATTCATGTTAAAGCATGTGTAATAGTAACAAAATTTATAAAGATACAAATTTCATAATTTTGAAATTACATAATTTTATATTTTATAGATTAAGGATTACCTGTATACAATGCATTCCAAATGTTCTGGAATATGTCAAATATCTTGAAAAATATGCATTCTATGAAAAATGTTTTTGGACGAAAGTTATTTGGGTTTAAGATTTATTGTTGGATGCAGTTTTCAGTCTCCAGATTTTGATTTGTCTTTAATTGAATCTGTTATTTTAAATCATAATATTGTTCAGTGAATGGTAGATTTTGAAAGTGGAGCACAATCAGGATATGTATCATTAAACAGATTAAAAGTATTTTATAAGATCTAATTTTATCACTAAATCTTCTCATTATAAGAATAGTAATTCTTTATCTTTCTGTTAAATGCATTTGTAAACAAAATCAAAAATGTCTGGATATCATTGCAGACGATCATCTTCACGAAAGGGTAGATGATCAAATCACTTATATCTTGTGATAAGTGGATTTTTTGGAAAAAAATGTTTCAAATAACTTTTTTTTGTATAAAATTAGAATATGCAATAGAAAATGAAGATATATATATCAACACACAAGCACTAAATGCAATAATGAAAATTTATTCTAAAAAAAGTTTTTGATCCATATTGATCCTCTTTAGCTTCTAATGGAATAAATAGTTTAAAAAATTTTTTTAAATTTGCAAACTTATAAACATAATTCTAGTTATTGTGTTGCCATTTATATAAAAGATTACAAATATTTCAGAGAATAACAAAAATAAAAATAAGTTATATTGTTTATAATCTTACTTTTTACCTTCACTATCTTCTTTACTATAATCTATGGATTAATCGAACAACTCTATTAAGTTAAAAATAAACTGTTATTTTTATTTCCGAAGACTTTTCGGCTTAATTAAGCCATCCTCAGCAGTTCTTTATAATCATTTATAGATGTTTATTCTTTTAACATTAAGAGACGTTAGACTTTTAACATTAAGTCTCTTAATGTTAAAAGTCTAACGTCTCTTAATGTTACATTAAGTCTCTTAACATTAAGTCTCTTAATGTTAAAAGAATAAACATTTATAAATGATTATAAAGAACTGTATTAGACTTTTAACATTAAGTCTCTTAATGTTAAAAGAATAAACATTTATAAATGATTATAAAGAACTGCTAAGGATGGCTTAATTAAGCCGAAAAGTCTTCAGAAATAAAGATAAGAGTTTATTTATTTTTCACTTAATAGAGCTGTTTCATTAATCCATAGATTATAGTAAAAATAAGTTATTTATAACAGATAAATATCATAATTAAAGTATTAAATATAAACACATTTACAAATATAGCCATAAAATCAATATTAATTGTTCATAACATATGGATAATTGCATAATTCCATGCATTAGAGAATGACATACTAACCTGCTCATTAATGATGTTTGTGTGCAATTTCGTTTCTAGTTACAAGAATCATTATAAATAATCCTAACTAGCCTAACTTCCCATAGCGATTTATTTTTTTTTATTTGGCAGTTATTTCAAAAATAAATTGCTAGCAGAAGTTTGGCTAGTGTAATCCCCTAAGAAAATGTTGAGTTATGATCAAGAATCATTAGTTATAGCAGAAAAGAAATTGCATGCAAAATCATTAATGGACAGGTTAGTATTTCATTCTCTAGCACATGGAATTATGGGCTATCCATATGTTATGAACAATTAATATTGATTTTATTACTACAAGCGTATATTTGTAAATGTGTCTATGTTTAATACTTTAATTATGATATTTATTTGTTATAAATAACTTATTTTTAGTTTTGTTATTCTCAGAAATATTTGTATCACTTTCATATAAATAGCAATGCAACAACTGGAACAATGTTTATAAGTTTTTGAATTTAAAAAAAAAAAAATTTTAAACTATTTCATTAGAAGCTGAAGAGGATCAATATGGATCAAAAACATTTCTTTTTAGAATAAATTTTTATTACTTAACAAAAAACTGCTTAAAAAACTTGTAATATTCAATAAATAAACACAGCACTCAATAGCAATATAGAATAAATACTTTATTTAAGTATTTATTCTACACTGCTATTGAGTGCTATGTTTATTTATTGAATATTACAAATTTTTATTACTGCATTTAGTTCTTGTGTGTTGATATTTCTTGAGATAAAAGCAGAGTTTAAATAAAGAACCAGTAGAAAATGAAGGTTCCCATTTAAAATAATTGAATTTATCCTTAGATCAACATCAACATTAATATCTATGATGAAATAGATAGTACCATCTTATAACTCTTTTAAAACCAAATAACTTTTGTCTAGAACACTTTTTCATACAGTACATATTTTTGAGATATTTGACCATTCCAAAACTTTTGAGACCTATTGTATATTTATATATATCACAACAAATCCTTCTGGTGATGAATTGAAAAATCTTCCAGGCAGAAGTAACTTTGATCAAAAGAATTTGATTGAAGCTTGTGATATTTTATAGAAATTTTTATTTATATTTATTCTGTACAGAAGTAGCCAAAAACTCTTTCAAGTAATTTTTGGCAACCTTTAATCAGCTTATTGGAATGATCTAACAAGGAGACTCCACGGGTCGTGACTTGTCGATTTTGACGAAAAAATTTGTGCGTGCAAATCTCCACTAATAAAGTTCATTGGGCCAGCCATTCGACGCAATGCTCAAGCAAACTCCAGAAAAAAATAGTAAAGTTTGACAAAACCAATTCTTGCTTATATACGTGCCCTTTTAAAATACTACACGATGTAGCCGTAGCCTATTCGGTAAGATGCAAGCTTCGTATCCCTATGGTCGTGGGTTCGAGGCGCGATATAATGTAGCCGTAGCCTACTCAGTAAGACGCGCGCTTCATATCACAGTGGTCGTGGGTTTGAGGCGCGATGGTTTTTGTTGTTTTTATTTCTTCAAATTTTCTTTTTTTATTTTGTTGTAAATTTATGGGTATGCTTTAATATTTATTTATTTTCGAAAATAAATTTTTAAAAATATTTTTATCATGGCTAAAAGCTTCAAATTTGTTGCAGTCATTTCTGTTATTAACGTAATATTATTCAACGCACTTTTTAAAGAATAAGTTACATTGAATGATAAATTCAGCTAATAAATAGTGCATTTATTTTTACTTGTTAGCATTAAAAACCGATTGCATTATATAGAGAGAACAATTATAATTTCAAAATGCAAAAACTTTATTTTTAACTTTACAGATACATTTATGAAAAAGTTTAAAGCATAAATAAAGTTTTTGTAATTTGAAATTATAATTGTTCTCTCTATATAATGCAATCGGTTTTTAATGCTAACAAGTAAAAATAAATGCACTATTTATTAGCTGAATTTATCATTCAATGTAACTTATTCTTTAAAAAGTGCGTTGAATAATATTACGTTAATAACAGAAATGACTGCAACAAATTTGAAGCTTTTAGCCATGATAAAAATATTTTTAAAAATTTATTTTCGAAAATAAATAAATATTAAAGCATACCCATAAATTTACAACAAAATAAAAAAGAAAATTTGAAGAAATAAAAACAACAAAAACCATCACGCCTCGAACCCATGACCACTGTGATATGAAGCGCGCGTTTTACTGAGTAGGCTACAGCTACATTATGTAGTATTTTAAAAGGGTGCGTATATAAGTCAGAATTGGTTTTGGTCAAACTTTACAAATTTTTTTCTGGAGTTCGCTTGAGTATTGCGGCAAATGGCTGGCCCAATGAACTTTATTAGTGGAGATCTGCACACACAAATTTTTTTCGCCAAAATTGACGAGTCACGACCCGTGGAGTCTCCTTGTAAGTATATAAAATATTTTAGGTTTACTATATTTTGAACATATACATTTATTTATTAGAGTAAACTATCTGAAATCTGGCTTTCTCAGTGAATGAGAAGTGCCTGACTTTAAAATATGCTGGATTCTACAAAGGAAGAAGTCACATGCCATTGACAAA
Organism: Olivierus martensii; assembly: GCA_000484575.1. Taxonomy (NCBI): domain Eukaryota; kingdom Metazoa; phylum Arthropoda; class Arachnida; order Scorpiones; family Buthidae; genus Olivierus; species Olivierus martensii. Next base: position 6,125 of record AYEL01064657.1, read on the forward strand.
AATTCCAACATAAAAAATATGTCATTAGATAAATAGGGAAATCTTTCAACAATTTATCAATAATATATTCTGTTATTTATTTTATTATTAAATACTTATTATTTTATTAAATATATTTTATATTAAATTTCATATTACAAATATAACAAACTTCATAACAACTGTAAAAAGATTGGATAGACTTAGAACATAAACTACTACTTTATATATACTGATGATAGTTGTATTGCAACCAAAAATATTTCATTAAAATTTTAATTATTATTTATCAACTGCTGTTTTGTGCTGTTATTTCCAGATATTATCATCAGCATTAAGAACAGAATGCAAAAAATTTTTCTAATTTATTTTTGAACAGATATCTCATAATGATTATGAGATATCTGTTAGAAAATGTTTCATTTGAAATTATTATTTATCAACTGCTATTTTATACTGTTATTTCCAGATAGAACTGAGAACATTATTTAACTGTCAAAATTTTGAATAAAGCCTGTGGATAAATGGCACGTGAATTCAGAAATAAACATTAATATTGTTTAACTATAGGAATGAATTCAGAAATGGAGAAGTGACTCAAAGACTTGTGTAAATAAGTTTATTTAACAACAAAAAACAGTAACTATAATATGAAAATAGAGTACTACAATAGTATTTTAATAAAAGCTATATTAAGTGCTGATTGGAAATTAGAACTATTTGAAAGTAATGAGAATTAGTTACAAATACCTAATCGAAAGATAGAAAGAACTAGCAAAATCCCTGAATGACACATGTACCTGAGAAGATAGAATAAACATTGACAACAAAAAGACAAGTTGGTATCTTTAGCAGTTTCTCTTTGTTCTGTTCTTTTATAGCTAGTCTGAAGGAGATTAACAGCTTATAAAAAGGAATAATCAGTTACTGGTTTGTCCTTGTTGAAGATATGGTTGGAAGCATTATCATCCTCATTTCCCTGACAGATGAATTTTAACCACTTCTCTGATTCTTCTTTTTACATTTTTATTTCATTTTCTTAGCATTATTTCTACTTTTCTTTTGCTTGGAAGACCAACCAGAGATCCAACAATGAAGATAATTGATGGGAATCTAATGACTATCAAGATTGTCAAATAGGAATATTTTCACATCTGAACTAAAAGCTTTTATATGCTGCAAGGTGAATAAATGTTGCTAGTATTCCCATAGCAGGACAAGAAAACAGATTTTAGGAAAGACATTCCCTGTCTATGGGTATTCATCACTGTTTTGTCATTTTCAATAATTCTACTTCCTCTTTTTTAAAAATATGACCAAATTTGGGTGAAATAGATTAAAAAATAGCCTGTCATAAGGAAATGGATTTTCAGAGCTAAATATTATCCTTCCAATTTCCAAAGAGTTACAAATCACTTACATTTTTATTGTAGTCATATGACTAAGTTAATATTTTTTTAATTAAAAAAAAGAAAATAGTTTAAAATATGTTAAAAGTTTTCTCAGAGTCCCTATGGACTTCACATTATTTCAACAATATATTGCTAAAAGTGTTTCTAAAATAATTTTCAATTCTCCAATTCATTTCTAAAGGATTTGCTAAGATATATATATACAGAGTGATCCCTATATCAATGATGCAAATGAATAGGCATATTCCATAGTTAAAAATAAGCATAAAATATCTTTGAACATAAGTCCAGAAAAGCTTTATTACCAAATAATCACACAGAAACAGTTTGTGCAGGAATGGCTGAGACAGAAGGTCATCTTTAAATGTAAGTTATGTTTTTCCAAAGCTGTATTGTACCTGTTCTTCTTTAATATTCAATGTAGTACACCATAATATTTGAAAAACTTAGTCTAATCTAAAGTATCAACTTCAAACAATGTATTCACTATAACAAGTACAATAAACTTGCAATTGTTATAATGAATTTATTATACATAATTTAGTAGAGTTTATTCTAGAAATGGAGTTTATTCAAACAATGTTCAATTGTTATTTTAAATTGTTCTGTATGTTTTTGTAAAGTGCTGAAGATGACAAATAGCTAGGTACTTTGCAGAGTAAAATTTAAAATATTAATAAATATTTTACTTTTTCAGTTTACTATAAGTGCTTAATTTGAATTTGATAATTTAATAAATATAAGCAGTTTAGTTTATAATGTTCTAATCTAAAGAACAAGAACAAGAATCCAATATCTTAACCAATTCTACACAAATTGTTTTGCTTAATAACTCTGTAATAAAGCCTTTCCAGATCTATGTTCATGAAATTTTCTTAGCTTATTTTTGACTGTAGAATATGCCTTTTCATTTGTGGCATTGACTTATGAATAAATATGGATATATATCCATATTTATTTTATTACTTATATTAGATATATATAAAATATTTTTCAGGATAGTCAGAAAACACATTCTTTAGTACAAAATGAAGATAGTATATTCTATAAACTGGGAACAGCAGGCTTGATTGGTTTTTCAGAATATATATTTTTATTGACTATATTATCAGGTATAATTATTTTTTATTTTATAATATAGATTTTAATGATAATATATATATAAAGTATCAGTTAATATAGATATGAATTGTTAATGAGTTAAATTTACTCATATCAGTAATTTTAAAAGATTCAAATAGAGATATTCTGTGATTTATACAAAAAATTTGGGACCAGTTTTTTATGTAACTTGAATTTTGCATAAACCAGAAATATAATTTTTTAATAAAACTTCTGAACTTAAAACTCCCAGGTAGAAGCATTATATTGATTACACCTACAGAATGATATAGTTCTATATTGTTCCCTGATTGAATTGAGGACATCGAAAGATATCATATCAGTAATACAATACTTAAGATCAATAAACAGTAACAGAATATAAATAAATAACATGAGCTTTAACTTGTAAGTGATATGGCAGACTCTGCGTCCCATGTGACCACTCTTCTCAGTAAGATTGAATAAATTCTTTTTGTAAAAATTAGAATTTTCCAAAATCACTAGATCCTTCCCATTGCTTTCATTACATTTTGCAAAGCATCAGAATCAGCCGATAAAAAAATTCTTGTGCACTGACAGTCCCTATGAAATCATTCATGTTACAAAATATTGTAATTTTCATAATAATTTTTTAAAAATAGGATATTGTTTTGCACTGTGTCCATTGCTGATTGCTGTGAAATTAAATAACCTGTTTACAGGTTATTTAATTTCTGATTATATTTATATCAGAAATTATAAACCTGTTAATTTCTGATTATATTTATATAGAAAACTTTAACAAATTTCCTTATTTTTAAATATTTTAACATATTATTTATCTGACTTTGGATTTTTATTTAAGCCATTTATTACAATTTGATTAATGATTTAACATGTTCCTGTATGAGGTCATCTCTTTCTTTTATTTATATTATTAAATTTTTTAAGGGTTTCTTAAAATTTCTGATTGTTTAGTTATACATTAAACAGTTTCTGATAAATTGTTTAATGTGTAACTAAACAATTATAAAATAAATATTAAAAGATAAAATAATAAACAATATTTGAAGAAATGATTTTGTTCTAAACAGAAATGATGTATCCTTATGTCATAAATTCTGATTACAGTATATGATGAATACTATACTTTTAACCTTTATCTTTAAAACAAAATACAAATTACTTTGTTATTATTAATTGTAAAGCCAAATTGAATTTTTGAATCTGTTTATCATCATAATTTGCATATTATACATATGGTAGATTTAAAAAAAATTCATAAAAAATGTAACAATTTCCCATCAATAAGAAATTTTTAACACATTTATAAAAACACATCACAGAGCATGATAAAATTAGAATATGAAGTTAAATTTATTCATAAAAAATAAAAATTTCTTATTTATGGGAAATTGTTACAACACATTTATAAAAACACATCACAGAGCATGATAAAATTAGAATATGAAGTTAAATTTGACATAATAATGTGATTTAGTAGCCACTGGGGTTTAAGAATGCTTTTGGAAGTCATGTTTCATTGCCCTTGTTCACTCCCATTCCCACTGAGCATCATCTCTCAATGATCATGGACTATCCCAGCTCAACATCCATCCCTCTGTTTATAAATGAAACAGGAACCATGTTTATTTCATTGTTGGGAAAAGAATTATAACTGAAATACAATTCTGTTTGCTTGCATAATTTTGATAAGGAGGTATCAAATTACATAAAAATTTATTAAAAATCAATATAATAACATAGAAAAATAAATTTTTTTGCAATATAAAGAAGACACTAGTCAGAAAAGAAAACTTTTATTCAATTGGAAAATTTATATTAAAAAATAATAAAATTTTTTAAAATAAAAATGCAGAATGACGGTCCACCTTGAAATTGAATATGTTTGGAAAATGATGACACCACTGCTGGATTAAGTGCTATAAACTAACATGTTTGGACTTGTAAGTTACAAATGCAATAAATGTTCATGTTCTATATCTCAAAAAAAGAAAAATTTTTTAAGGGTTTGGATTTGCAGGTCAGATACATGTAAGTCAGGGAATACTTGCATAAATTATAATATGAAATTTTTATAATAATTAAATTTCCATATAAATTTTGGTTCATAGTTTAATAAGTTAGGCATTTATCTAAGATTCAAACACTACTAGCAGTCTTTAAATTAAAATTTAAATTCTTTTTTATTCAATAATAATAAAAACGTTTTCGGTCATACTTAATTTGACCCTCTTCAGTTACTTTTCTTACAGTTCGGTCAGTACAAGAAAACATTCAAAAAAGAATAACATTAGAATTTTACTAATGCATAATTTCTTCCCACTTCTTATTCATTGTAATTAATTCAGCTCAATTTTTAAAAGTGGAAATATATATTTACTAAACTTGAAGATCTTTCAGCTTTATTAAGCCATCTTCAGCACAACGTTCCATAATTTCAACCAATTCGGTTTGAATTCTTATACGTTGTGCTGAAGATGGCTTAATAAAGCTGAAAGATCTACAAGTTTAATAAATATATAATTCCACTTTTAAAAATTGAGCTGAATTAATTACAATTAGAATTTTAACTGAAATAATTTGAAAAATTCAATTTCAGTCTCCTTTGTTACCATGGAGACCCAAAAATTATTAAATGTATCTACATTCATTTTTTATTAAAGTGCTTTTCATAATAAGAAGGAGATGGAAATTGTATTTTTCAAATTATTTCAGTTAAAATTCTAATGTTGTTCTTTTTTTGAATGTTTTCTTGTAGTGACCGAACTGTAAGAAAAGTAACTGAAGAGGATCAAATTAAATATGACTGAAAACGTTTTTATTATTATTGAATAAAAAAAGAATTTAAATTTTAATTTAAAGACTGCTAGTAGTGTTGAATCTTAGATAACTTAAAACTTTAGAAGTAGAGTTAAGCTAAACACTTGGATAAGTTAGGCATATATTTATTATTGAAAAAAAAGGTTATTCTAAATAACTTTTTTCAATAATAAATACATACCTATTATAAAATATTTCTGCAGAATAACTAGCATCTCTGGAAAAAAAAATTATTAAACAACCATACAACTATTCAAATAAGTCAGACTTCACTTTATAAGAAAGGATAAAAGATCTCCTATTTGTTATACTACATGTCTTCTGCCTTGCTTTTAGTTGTGTTAGTATGAGGAATCAAAAATCACATCTTTGTATTCTATTATTTTCTATTATATTTAGTTATGTTGTATTTTATTTAGTTTGGATAAAAGGTCTTACTTACACTCCCAATTCAAACTATACAAACATTGCAATAAAAGTTGAAATTGTCTTGCATTCAGGAATGTGTATAGGGACATTATCTAATCTACATAGACTTCATTGCCGATTTGAAATGTCATTATTGAAGAAAAGAATAGTTTCATTTTGATGGAATTATAAATGGAATAAACTAAGTATTGAATTATTATTATTATTATTATGATAATAAAGCAAATGTTGATAATGATCTGTAAGTGTTAGAACATTGTGAGATTTGTGTAAAAGAGCTTGAGTGTGAACCAGTCATGTCAGTTGCTATATAAAATTAATACTCTTGAATTTAACATTGAAGTGGTATGATTTATAAGTGACATTAGACTTAGTATACAGAAGTTTTTGTTTATTGACTAGTTGAGAATACTTTTGTATTGGTGTGAAAGTATTTTGTTTTAAGTAGATTTAAGATTATTTTGGAATTGAATATTATTTCTTTGAAGAATATTTAATATGTCAAAATAATCTTATCTTCAATAAAATAAGTGATTGCTAATTTAATTTGTTAAATTTTATTATTCAGTATATATTAATATTCAATATAATTATTATTATTCAATATCAGTTTTGTATTTCTTTGTATAATTAAACTAGCTAATTTTTGTTTGTTGTTTAGAACTAACATCCTGCTTATATTCAGAATTGGAAAAGTTAGTTTTTTTATTGTTAAGTTCCCAAAGTAGAAGTCCAGCTAGCACTTATTAGAGAATCCTGGGTGCAAAATTTTTCATATTGTTAGATTTGTCATATATTTGTTATAAACAAGAACTTTATACTCTTTTTACATTTATTCTCACAAGATATTACCATTAAGTGAAACAATTTTCTATTTTGTCTATTATAACCTCTTACTATTCAATCAACTTGATAATATATTCATTTCTTTTTTATTAGATGCCATTATAATGATATTTTAAAATGATAATTTTATTATGTAATTTATAAAGTTGAAAAAATATATTAAATAATATATTTTTCTTTTGATAAGATATAAAATATAAATATAAGAATAAATGTGTGAGGTTCCAAGACTGCCTAGGCTTCTCATAGCAAGAGCAGTTTTCATGTGTTAATTCAGTATCTTAAATGAGTAGAGTATGGATTAACAGAAGTCTGAGGTCAGAAAGAAAAGGGAGATTAAAGTCACGAAAATAATGGACACTACACTTTTTTCTATAATTTTCTGTTATAGAGTACAGTGACTGGGAATGCATATTAATGAGACATTCAAATTTTTCATATATTAAACACAGAAAAGAAAAGAGTACAGTGACTGGGAATGCATATTAATGAGACATTCAAATTTTTCATATATTAAACAAAAGGGGGAAAAGGGAAATGATGCCAAAATGTTACATACCATGATGTTTTGACACAGCTCCCTTTTTCATGGATTATAGAAGATTTATATGGAGAGAGATTTCTTATGTGCATTGATGGTGATCAGTTTCCATCCCTGCTCTCTTTTCTTGCTAGTAACTGCTTTCTTCCCATTTCTGAATGTTGTTTTCTACCGTGAGAACTCTTGCTATGGTCTTTCTCTCTGCTTGATGTTTGTTCACTCTCCTGCCCCTATTGGCCACCATTGTATTTATATCTGATAAGAGAAATTTTGCAGGGACCATTTGGTCACAAATCAGTGAAGGTCATTTTGTTTTTTGACAGCAAGCAATCACATTAGAGCAGTGTTTTCCAAACTGTGGGGCACACCTCACTAGGGGGGCGTGAGCCTATGGCAAAGGGATGTGCAAGAATTAACAAAAAGCATCATTTTTAAGGCAAACAAGAAAAAAATAAATTCAAATTGGTATTGAAAAAAATAAATCAGCAAAAGAGTTACCTATAGTTTAAATATATATATATCCATGTACTCAGAAAGTTTCTGCAGTAGCTGTTTTAAAGTCAAAAATATCGATCTGGTTTAATGATTTAAAAAGAATTGCAAATAGCAATATCTTCAATGATATCTCGATTTGAGAGAATTTGTGCTGAAAAACCAACCCACCATTGCATTAAATATTATGATGTATTAAATATGTATTCTGTTTTTCGTTTTTTTGTAAGATTTAATTGTATTAAAAATTATTACACCATAATAAAAAAAATATATTTTTTATGCATAAGAACTTTATTTATACAAAATATGGTATATTGTTTTGTAGTATTAAATTGTAAGTGGAAAGTATTTATAAAATTAGACTGTTATGAAAATGAGGGGTGTACCAATTTTTTATGAAAAAAGGGGAGTGCGAACACAAAACGTTTGGAAACCACTGCCTTAGACCTTTGAGTAGGTTTCATTTAAAAAACGGATATCTCTCCCCAAGTAATGCATAGGTGTGCTTATTCAGATTGGGTATTAAAAATACTAGGAAAACATATACAATATAAACATAATATGATATTAACATATGATAAAAAATATTAAAAATGATATAAACAAAAAAAAAAAGGAAGAAAAAGGGAAGTGGGAGCTTCTTCAGATCCATGATATATTTAAAAGTATATACTTTAATATTTATGTATCTATAACTTACATGTATTATATAACAATCATTATAACTTTTACTGGAGTCATGATATCTTATAGCCATATATAATTAAATGCTGCTAATAAATACAAAAATGCATAATTTATATAAGCCTTATATTTTAATTCTAAATTTAATCAGTATTTTATTACTATGTTAATTGATGCTACTAGATGATTTTGTTTTTCTTAATTGTTTATTTTATAGAAATATTTAAAATATTTGATTTCTTTACTTTCAGCTTCCAAGCGTCATTTTGAAATTGCTTTCAGAATGTTTGATCTTAATGGTGACGGAAATGTGGATTATGAAGAATTTGAAAAAGTTAATCTCTTTAAATTTCATTTTAAATATAATCTCATATTGTAACTTACAAAACCAAACTGTTTAAGTTCATTAAATAATAACTTTAAAACAAGCACTTTATAGCAGTAATCTCAATACATATTTTATTTGCGATTTCTTTCGGCTAATCGCCCTCCTCAGCACTAAATATTAATATCGAACAACTTTTCGAATACTTCTGTATGTTAGCACTGAGGATTAGCCAAAAGTACTTGATAAAATAAAATAAATTTATTGAGTTTACTGCTATAAAGTGATTGTTTTAAAGTTATTATTTAATCTCATAATTTTGGAAACATTAATTATAAATTACCAAATACTTATGTATAAGCCAACCCTCAACTTTCAACTATTAGAATAATATGACATTCATTGTAATAAATAGATAATTTCTTTTCATAATTTAAAAAATTTTCCAAATCCAGTTCATTATCAGAATAAATATGACCATTTTGGAAGTGAAAAGCAGATCAGCACACAAGATTACCTGGAACACAAATATGATGTCCCAAATTGGATTTAAAATAATCATTATGATATTGATTTAATGTTTTGAAAATAAAATTTGTATATACAGAAGGTGCCTTCTTAACCAGCTGGAGAGGCCATTTTGTTATCTGGCCAAGAGTTCCATGGGACTGAACCCTTGGCCGGATAACGAAATGGCCAGTTAAATCAAATTACATATACAGTATACAGTATATGGAATACAATACATATACATCACAAGATAAGCAGGAAAAAAATCACAGAACACTAATACACACTGAATCACTATATTTTAAATAAGCAAACTCCTCATTTTTCCAACAAAAATTTTTTCACAAACTGAATTACAGTAACTGAGTAGAAATAACCATGTGAACTGCTTGCACAAAGCAATAACAATGTCCACTGCTCAAATAAATACAGCAATTAATAAATACCTGGAGGGTAGAGACAAACACGTCGTGACAGGCAGTGACTGCCGTATGAGTCATTTTGTTAGCTGAATGGCCGGTTAAAAAGGCGCCTTCTATAATCAATTTCATATTCTTATTAAACTTGTTTCAAAAGAATTTATTATATATCAAGAAAATATTGTTTTAATAAATATTTTTAACATTAAATTAATTTAAAATCCTCTGGTCTATGATATACAAGAAGCAATCAATAATTTCTGGAAATTTTTAATTAAAATTATAAATATATATTTATTTATTAACTGTATTTCTTTCAAAATAATTCCCTTTAACCTCTATATATCGTTTTACTGTTGAGGAAATTCGTTAATTGTGCGCTTATATTGTATTTTTGTATGCCTCTCAGTTCTTTTGTTGCAGTTGTTCATTTTTGTTGAATTTATAAAACCTTTTCCTCTGACAGCTTCTTTTTTTATAGAA
>AYEL01064658.1:0-39725 GCA_000484575.1 Olivierus martensii
ATATATATAATAGCACATTTTGTTCTAATAAGGGCCCTGAAGAATTCTAGTGCCTAGGACCTCGTATGTAATTAATCTGGCACTGCCAGGATAGAAACTCAAACGAGAAAAGCCTAAAGATAAAACCGAAATGTACAAAAGTCCATGCAGACAAAACATGTCTTTATTATTATTAAACAATTGTTTTATAAGTTAAAAAAATGGTAAACTATTTTTTTAAGTTATAAAACAATTGTTCATAGGAAATCATAGGACCCTATCCCAGGAAATGCATGCCAGTTTAATATCATTTACAAGTTACCTATTAAATAATGTAATTATTTTATAATAAATATAAATAATATTTTATACCGATAATCATAATAAAATCTACTTATATTGCATAGAGTTTCCAATAATTACACAACAGAATATAACGATATTCTGAATTTGCTATTGTGTTGCATCCAGCAACTAAATTATATATGATAAATTTCTAACAGCACATCATCACAGGTGATCTCAGGATAAAGGATTTTACAAAGCCCTGAAATTTGAATTTTAATTACAGTCACATGAAGTCAGTATAAATTAGGGGTGGGGCAACCTCTGGCCCACAGGTCACATTATTTTATTATATCTAATACCAATGCTATGTATACTTACATATCTGTACCTTCTCTTTTTTAAATAAATACTATTATCATCAATTGTTTTTGTTTTGGCCCGTGGCCCACCATAAATTTTTCTATACAGCCCCATACAAAAAAAAGATTGCCCACCCCTAGTAAAAATGATTCTTCTTGGATGAAGTAAAAAAAAAAATTGCATGTCATAAACTCATCTTTACTAATTTATTAACAGCTCATTCAGAAAAAAGAAGAAAATATGAAAATTTACATCAGCTTTTAACACAACAATACGATGCAAATTTGATAAGTTCAAATATTTACATAAACTGGAAAATCTCCAATAATGAAATTTTTTGTAACTGTAAAAGCATTTGATTTCTTAATGTCTACAAATATCTACACAAATTCTTTATATTGGTTATAAATTCTATATCTATCTAAGAAATAAGATTAGTAATACATTATAATTTATTTCATAAGTTAATTCTAACTTTTCATCTTTTCTTATATAAATTAAAAACTTGATTGTAAAATTTTAAAATAATAAGTTTAATAATAATTTACATGCTTTTGTCCAATGAGATTTTGTCTGTATGGGCTTTTATCATTTGAATTTTAGTTTGACTACAGTTAGCAAAATCATCTTGGAGAACAAGGCCTATATATTGAATGTCATAAAAATCTATTAAATAACTCCATAATTATTATAAAGCAAATTTTAGAATATTGAATACTGGTGCTTAATTAAAGAAGGTCCTTACAAGTAATGGGACTTAATTTGTATAAAAATCAATGTAATTATTATTATTTCATCTTCATTATGATTAAATATTAGTATTAACTAAACTAAATAAATGTAATTGAACAAATTAATAACAAATTTTTATATCAATAAAGATCAAATAATAATGAAATTCTTTGATTGCTATAGAGATTGATTAATTATTATTATTAAATTTGTTATATAATAAAGTTAATATTAAAATTTATTATTTATGAATTTGTTCCATTATATTTTTTATTCACTTTGATTAATACTAATGTTTAATCATAAATTTTGCTTGATATAATCAAATATAATTACTGTACAATTAAAAGATATAAACTCTAAGAAACCTAAATAAAACTTTCTAAATAAATCAATAAATTGCAATCTACTGAATTCTTTTGACCTATTCTCATTTAAATATTTCATATCATTATTTTTCTGCAATTATTTTGACTATTTTATAATTTTTATGATTTCAAGTTTGGTACACTTTTTACAAAATCGCAAGCTGCTTTTAAAATAATGGGAAATTACTTATCATATTTAATTACAATAAAGATGGTTCTTGATTTAAAACTGCCTCAACTTACAATGGTGATAAATTGTTTTATTGTTCAATACAATTGATCTGAATTTGAATCCCTGAGAAATGGTCTGATATAAGAAAATATTCTTTTTGTGTATGGTTCTTGAATTTTTGTGTTTGCTAAATTAATTATGATAAAATGGAGTGTAATAATAAATATTGGTAATGGATAATCCATAAATTTTGAGCATTTCTGACATACGACCACTATGACTAAAAATTGGCTTTGAATCAAACAATATGGTTTGATTCAAAGCCCATTGTAAGTTGAGAACTGTTTGTGTATATTTTTTTGCATCTCTCTGCTTCTGCATTACTGCAAAACAGTAAATTCAAAACTAGCATAAGACTGCAGAAATTACAGGTATTCCTCCTATAACACAGTAGATAGGATCCTAAAAAATACCATGTTGTGTGAAACCGTGCTATATGAGACCTGGAGCCAATATAAAAAGGAGAGTTATGTTCCAAAATCAATTAAAAACAAATAATTTTAATCCCACATAAGAAACTTAATTTTTATTAAGAATATTAATAACATGAAACAATAAAGAAAACTATATACAGTGAATTCCGCTTAATTGGGCCACTGGTTAATTGGGCCAAATCTCAAAGAACGGAAACCAAACTAATAAACTAATTCATAATTTAAACACTTAATTGGGAAAGTAGCAGAAAAGGAATTTTCAATTTTTGATATATTTTAGGGATTTTTCAAAAGCATGGCAACATACGTACATGCACACTTGTTGTGCACTTTCTTAAAAAATATCCTTATATAAAAATTATAACATTTTATTGTACCGGTAATTTTTCAGATATGTCTTTCTACAAGACAATACATACTAACACAATGGAGCAGGTCATTTCTTCATGTCCTATTACATATCCATCGTCAATACACTGTTGCCATTCTTTAGTAAAATTAAATTGATAAACATCTATTCTTTTTGTAAAATTATAAGTAAATATCATCGTTGATAAATAATACATAACAATACTGTATTTGGCAACACTAGTGTGATGAGAATTAGTCATCTATTGTTGTGAGTCTGGCAAGTGTGTGTCTACTTAAGAGTCTACCATTACTGTACTTAGCGATATTCATTTACAGTGTTGATTTTATTTAAAATTTTTAAATCTTTGCCAAGATGCCAAGAAATGATTTTACACTTTCAAGTAAAATTGCTTTGCTGGATAAAATTAAAAGCCAGCCATTTAATACAAGCTATTGTAGATTTGCTGAAATAAATCAAAATCTATCATAGGTGTCTCCTACAACAAGAAAATCAACTATGTGAGGAGTGGGCATTACAGAAAGAAATTCTGGGAACATCCAAAAGAAAGCACAATGGAAAGGATTCAGAAGTCGAAGAAGCATTAGATCAATGGATTTCATGGAAGAAAGGAACATCCAAAAGAAAGCATGATGGAAAGGATTCAGAAGTCGAAGAAGGAAACATTCAAAAGAAAGCATGATGGAAAGGATCCAGAAGTCAAAGAAGCGCATTAGTCAAAAGAAAGCGTGATGGAAAGGATTCAGAAGTCGAAGAAGCATTAGAATCAACGGTTTTCTATAATCAGCGGGTGAGACATGAATATCAGTGCCCAGTGTTGAAGACGAAGTCAGAGAAGATCGATAAAAAGCTAATAATTAGATACCTATTTTAATAAAGCATTAAAATAAATACCTAATTATTATTTTTTTACCTATTATTTATTTACCTTTGAATTACATATTTCAATAACTAAGGAAACAAGCACCACTAGCAGTTGAGAAATAACTTAAATACTTTAATAAACTAACGTTTTCGACTAATTAAAGTCGTCATCAGGCTTTCTTACATTCATTCAGTTATAAAGGGTTTTAGAACAAAAATGTCGTTAAAAGAATGCTTTACATTCTATAGAAAAAATTAAAAATTAAATTACAAGTTACGTTAAGGTTTCATTAAAATCAACATAAAAACTCGAGATAATTAATATACATTAGGATAAAGAAGAAAAAGAGTACCACCCTTGCCATAGAAGCATACGGGAACGATTTAAACATATACTGGAATAAAGCTAAAGTCATAAGGCAAATTGAGAAAACTAACTACAAATATCTATCGGAAGCATATAGATAATAAATACATATCATTATTTTTCTGCATAATTGCAGAAAAATAATGATATGTAGAGAGGATAAAGAAAGTAAATGATAAAATTCAAGATATGCCCAATGCATGGAAATATGCATCAAAAGCGCATACCGATTAGTAAAGTGAACATTTAAGCAAAAGCTGATAAGTTATTAATTTAGATGATGTATAACGATATAAAATATGAAAATAAATATTTCTTAAACAGTTAGTGTTAAGTTAGTATTGTGGTTATTCATCATGAAGATTGGATAATGGCCGGAATCTCACAAAGCAAGAACCAATTACCATATTTTACATAGAGTTAATACTTCGAATAGTGTGAATTTGAATAGTGCGAGAAATTCGTAGAACCAATTATTTGCACTAATCGAGGCCTACCTGTACAAACTGCCTATTACACTAAGACAATAACCAATATATAGCACTAATGGCAGTAGTAACTTCAAAAGCTTTTAGCTTGAAATAAATAAGTTTTTTTGAAGGCACTACTGCCATTAGTGCTATATATTGGTTATTAGCATATCTTATCTTATTATAATTTTATAATAAATACAAACTGCCTATTACACTAAGACAATAACCAATATATAGCACTAACGGCAGTAGTAACTTCAAAAGCTTTTAGCTTGAAATAAATAAGATTTTTTGAAGGCACTACTGTCATTAGTGCTATATATTGGTTATTAGCATATCTTATCTTATTATAATTTTATAATAAATAATTTTTTGCTTATTGATATAATAATAATCAATGTATGGATCGTTTATTATTATTATTATTATTATGATCATGATATTTGAATTTAATTTAATAATCATTAGATTAGTTAATAGAAGACACAGAAGTTTTGTTCATAACATAATAATTATCCAATGAACAAGCAGTATTTTGGCAGGAATTATAACATTTATTTAACTTACATAAATAGATAACATTTGGAATAGTTTTTAGCTGAAATAAGTTATCCTCATTCCCATTTTCAACACAATTTAAATTGATAGTTACTATAGAATGGAAGTTTATGTTCCAAATTTAAATATATAATTATTATGTATAAATTTAGTCTTTAGGTCACCTATTTTAAATTAAATTATAATTATATATAACATTATAGATTTAGTTGTTTACAATTTATATCCAATTATGTTTTCATATTAACGACAAACAAATTTAATTTATATAAAGTTTTGTTCCAAATTTAAATATACAATTATTATGTATAAATTTAGTCTTTAGGCCACCTATTTTAAATTAAATAATAATTATATATAACATTATAGATTTAGTTGTTTACCATTTATATCCAATTATGTTTTCATATTAACGACAAACAAATTTAATTTATATAAAGTTTACTTTTGGATAATATTTTTATCTTAATTTATTTCACATCTTATATATATATAAATGTCAAATATATATATATAATTGGATATAATAATCTCTTGTTATAGTAGTGTATAGGAGAATATAGACTTCTTTAGTCAAGTTGCTGAATATGATTTCAAGAACAAGTTAACTAACTCTTTATATTCAACTCTTTACAAATGATAGACAATCAATTCTTACAAATTTGATTTTTCCCTAGTAATTTTTGAAGTATTTGATTGAATTTTATGAAATTTAACAAGATGGTCAGGCAATTAATGTCAAATCTGAAGTAAGATTAATTAGGCCTGTAGATTCATTTATTTAAAAATAGTAGACATACACTCACCTATGATCTCTTCATAATAATTTTGGAACCATTTTGTAGATTTTTATGGTATTCAATATATAGCTTATGTCATGGAAGACAATTTTGATGATTTTATACATGTATTTTAATTCTTATCTTTAAATATTTCAAAGTAAAGAACATGTAGAAACTATGCAATTACTTCTTTCCAGAACTGTTAGGTAATTATACAGTAATCGTTCACCAATTGTTAAGAATTATATTTCTGAAAATATCATAGTTAATCAAGATTCTGCAAGGTTTGTAAAAAATAATAAAAATGGCAGTATAGTAAAATTTAATTTTCATTATGAAATACAAAACATAGATTTTTTTACATATGAAACTTCAAAGGAGATATTCAAATAGAACCTAAACTGCCTAATAAATCTCTTGATATTAATATAATATAAATTTCCATTAAATTATCGAGGAATTAATTTGGCAGCTTAGACTGTATTTGAAATATAAAACATTTGCAAAGTATCTTTTCTGTTTTCTCTAAATTATGTTCCTGCTTTTAAAACATTTGAACCAAATATTCAAAATTTATAATAGCACATTAAGCAGTATCATTAATATACCAAAAATTTATTTAGGAATGTTTTCAATATTATAGGTATTGGATCTTTTGATATACTAATGCTATTGCTTAATGTGCTAGTTTATTTATTATATCTTTATTACGTAGTCATAAAAGTAAGTATTAAAATGAACTTGTATGTTTATAATAGCTCTATTCATTTTGATTGTTCTAATTGAGGATTCATTTAGATCTATCCCTGGACTATTGCAATGTAATATTAGTGCAAATTTGACAGTGTAAAACCTTAGGAATGATCTGATCTGATCTGATCTAATCTCTGAATTTCTGCCACAATGCTATATCATTTAGACTACCAAGATATAAGAGAAATTTATATAATGCAATTTGGCAGTTGGATAGATTGTACCGAAATTATATTGTATAAATTTTGAAATTCTGAATTTGGTAAAATTATTTTTTAAAATAAATATGATTTCAGTAAAACATATGCCAGTTTTCTCTGGACAGACTTGCTTTTTTAAGGCTGTAATTTTGTAATTTTAGGCATGATGCAATGTTTAATAAAAATGTTAACGTAAAATGTTATTGACTATAAAAGTGATGAGTTGTATACAACCAGATATACAATACAACATATCCCTTCTGTTATCAAAAATATTTCACTTTTATCTTTTTATTGAAGTATTTTCTCATATACATGAAGCTGTCCCAAAATTATTAATTTGAAGAAAATATATTTCAAAAAATATCTTTTAATAGAAATATAAAATAAATCAGTCAAATTTTTATAATTTTTGATACTAGAGGGTGAAATTTGATTTAAATTATAACAATGACAGTGCCACATATAAGAATAGACCAATTCAAAAATTGCACATCATATATAATTTACAATGATATATTATTGAAATTACTTATTTTGATGAAAATGATGCTGATACTATAAATAAAATAAAGAACCTGATTTACTGCATGACAATATAATAATGTAGATTAAAAACAGTTATATTTATATTTTTTAATTAACAATAGTTAAAATTTGATCTATCATTAATACTAATAACCAGTAATGATGTTATCAATTAATATTTAAAAATGTAATTTTTTACATTATAATTAATACCAGGAAATGTATTTAGAGTGAATTTACATAATTATCAATCTATAATATTAAAAAAATAAAAACTAGCTTTAGAACCAAACTTAAACTTTAATGGTAGAGTAATTTCAAATGCACTTTATCTGTCATCAATAGTTTATAAGATTTGGATTTTTGAAATTTAAAATTAATTACAGTTGATTCTTTTTATTCACGGATTCCATATTCGCATATTCAACTATTCACGGAAATTTATTTGTAACCACAAAATAGAATTTTACGGAGCTTTTCAAGCTAATTCATGGACTCTCACTGAGTGGCAAAAATACTTTTACCAAAAAGTGTTCATAACTTCTGCTTTACTAGGAGATATCAAAAACAAACAAATACAGCACTATTTAGCAGAGTAAAAAAGAACTTTTACTTTTACCAATGTAAACTCTCTCTCTAATAAAGATAGTTGTTTGTTACTAAATGTAGTCTCTGTGTTGTTCTGCCGGAACAGTTTTCATTACCTATCCTTCAGTGGCAGCTCGTGGATGATTTTTGTGGGAGGGCTGAAAAAAATTATAATAAAATAAACATATTTATTTTAGAATTTATTATAACTTCATTTAATTGGGACAGTCACTTAAGTGGGCCAAAATGGCTTAGTCCCAACATGTCCCAATTAAGTGGAATCCACTGTACGTACATAAAACCCTAAAAAAATAATATATGTAAAACAAAAGGAAAGAAAAAAGTATACAGTCAATGTAACATTCATTTAATAATTATATCTTCCTTACCACTGTTTCATTAAAATGAGAACATTTTTTTTCTTTAACAATATCAACTTCATTTTCTGAACTTTCTTATGCATTTAAAATTTGTGTATCTTCTGCTCTCTTTACAAAATGTGTAATGTAACCCATTACAACCCGCTATAAAACAATCAAAAAAAATTTATAAATAAAAAAATTTTTCTTTTACAAAAATTCCTCTATTGAAGAATAAAAACTTATTTTTTATCCAAGAATTAAACATTGGGAACATAAAATACTCAATGGTCCCTAATTAACTCAATTTCAAATCAAAATCAAAAATAGACTGCATATCATCCCTCTCATGGCAAATTAATGAAATTGCATTTATGACTAATTTTAGCAAAGTATTTCCTAATGATTGCAATTTGTATATGTATTGTGTGTCCAGAGTGTGGATTTATAAAAATTAATAAAAATGTTGTGTTATAGACAAGGTTGTAGGAGAGTAAATGTAATTTTCTAAATGTGTAAAGTAAAAACTGTATAATATTACGCTTTCTGTAATTTTCAAATCATGTTAGAACAAAACCATGTTGTAGGAAGCCATGTTATAGGAGAGATACCTGTATTTTATTTGACAAACATTTTCAATCCTCTTTTGGGGTCATCATCAGGTCTAATACATCATCAGGGTATTAGACCTGATGATGATCTCGAAAGAGGGTTGAAAACATTTGTCAAATAGAATAAATTTCTGGAGTCTTGTGCTAATTTTGAATTTATTATTTGTATATATGATTTGAAAAATAAATTTTAAAAAGTAAATTTAAAATGTATATTTAATTTATCAAGAATCTAAAATTTTTAAAAGTTTTATTTTGTGAAATTCTAAAAAATTGAAAATTTTCAATTTTTTAGAATTTCATCAAATACATAATCTTTAATACATTGTGATCAATCAAATTAATTGCTTTTTTTTTAAATCATCAGTACATTTATGTGTGTAAAATCATAAAAAAATTGAAATTAGCTTTACATAAATGAAAAATACAAAAAACATTATGTTATCTAGATATGATTTTAATATTTAATAATGAAAATTTTTAGGTATTTTGACATAATGTATTCTATAATTTGAAATCTGATATTTCTGAGGTTTAAATAATAGAATTTTTTTTGAAATATCTATTACTTAAATGATCTTAAATTTTACTTTATAATATGAAAAAATACCCAACAGTAAAATATACAAAAGGTCCCCAACTTATGACAGGATGCATTTAAAAATTTTTGTAGTAGTATGAATTTATCATAACTCTGAACACAATTTTCCATAGGCACAATGCTATAAATGGAGGCTTAATTCCCCAACCATCAAAACTCAGAATATTGAATATTCCATTAAAAAGTATTAGCATACAGTAATGTTGAATAAATGCTATTTATTTTTTAAAATGAGGAAACTGTGTATTTAGTGCCTACCAAAACTTTATATGAATAAAACTAAAGAAAAAACAATGATGGAATGTTTAAATTACTATCTTGTGTCCAACTCTCTTGTGTTGGCTGCATGTTAAAACAGTCATTTATCATCTTGAAGAATCTGGATAAAATTCTGGGTTTCACATATCCTGAAACATTAACATGTTTCAGGAAGGTCCAAGTCTGAATAGGTTTGTTAAACCTCTCTTTCAACCTTTGGTTGATCTCACTCTAGATATTGGACAGTCTGTAGGTGGCTCTAAAAGTATCTATTGCCAAAAGTATCCATTAATTCAAACTAACTTAACCAAGTTTTTAGCAAATATAAACAATTATTTTTTAATGCATTTCAAATCATTAGCTCTAATACATAATCGTATTCATTATGTATTAGAGCTATGAATTGCTCACATCTTTGGTGGAGCCAATAGGATTTGGCAGTAGGTGAATTGATACTTGGGCTGGATTCATCAAAAATTTTTCAAAAACATGGAATCTGAATTCGCTGCTTCTATGCATTTAGGATGGAGTTGAATGGATTGAGTCTGGACAACTAAAAAACCTGAAGGTATATGAATAATATATTGAATTTTTAATTTTCATTTTATAATCAGATTAATTTGGTATTTTATTCTAGATTTATAATAAAATTTACATAATTTTATAATTTTCTATGCCATGTTTAAAACAGGACAAACATGGAGAAAAATTACAGAATAAATATAGTGCATGATAATTTAATTATTTTATAAAATAAAGTCTCAGGATTTCTACTTTTTGCCATTTCACTTATAGTTTCAATTATATAAATAGTGATGCACAGCACAATTTTAAATGAAAAAACTTAATTTATTAAAGAATTAAAGTACTTTCAGCTTTAATAAGCCTACTTCAGTAAGTTTGCACAAGATTGTTATATATAGAACGTCAATTTAAAATTTGAAATGACTCCACCTTTTAAAAAAAATCCGATGTTTAAATTGACATTCCATATATAACAATCTTTTGTAAACTTACTGAAGATGTCTTATTAAAGCTGAAATTACTTTAATTCTTTAATAAATTAAGTTTTTTCACTTAAAATTGTGTTGTGCATCACTATTTATATAATCTAATGATTTCTTTGATTTATTAATACTAATCTTGAGATTGAAAATGCAAGATATATAGCATAATTTTTATTACATCATCTTTTTTATTTTAATTTCTATCTTTATTTTTTGATTACAATATATTAATATATTGAAGTTATTATAAAGTTAATATATAAGGATAACTTTTATTATAAAATATTTTAAAGTAATTCATCTTAAACTATTTTACTATGTGTTTTCATGATTTTTCAATCATAAATTTAATGAATTTGAAAGTTATTATAAATAGTTTTTAATGTTATGTATAGGCAGTCCCCAAATTATGTAAATGATTGTTCTGTGAAATCTTATGTATGTATGTTGGAGATACCTTATAGAATACTAACATGTCACAAAGACATAACAATAAAAATAGTTATATTAAAGAATAAGCACATAAGTTGCATGGTAAAGCAATTGATTATCATCTTGGAGGATCCATCCGGCTCCAGTTTTTTCAGGTCTGAGTTCGAGCTTGGTTCATTAATTGAAATTAGCATTACGTAAGCATAGATTTATGTATGTCAGATCTATGTAAGTTAGGGATTGCCTGTAATTTGAAACTATATTAAAAAAAATCTTACCCTGCATTCTGGCATACCAATATTTTGACAACAAGATAATGTTGATACAGCTAAATTAAGTGCATTTGAATCAGCAATACCTATTATTAAAAAGATATATAAATTAAAGTCTATTAATAACATATGCTTTATTGAAATAAAAAAGTTTTATGAAATAATCTATAAAAATATATTCATTTGGTTTGATTTATCTGAAAGCATTAGAATTAAAATTTAATTTATATTCCGAATGTCTTTCTCCTGGAAATTTTATTAAAAATTTGATCTAAAAACAGTCTAAAAACCAATAAACTTTCAAAGATCTCATATAAAATTTATTATTATTATTATTATTATTAAAATACTAGCAAAAGAAATTTATAGGCATCATTTTCTCAAAAAGTTCTTCATTTCCTTCTATAAAATATATTTATTTTCCATTTAATTTTTACATTACAACTATTGAAGTAATAATATAATGTTTGTATATATTATGGACAAATCCAGAAAATCGATTGATTCATGAAATTTCTAGCCATTTCACAAATTGATGATAGTGTTTGACCAATGTCCAAAATGTTTGTCTTTATTCTGATTTTGGAATCTGGTCAGTTCATATATTGACCAGAAAGTTTGTGCAGAAGTCAGAAGGCTGATATTATAAGTGTTACTCTATAAATAATAGTAATTCATTTAATACTAATGCATCACAAAAATTAAAAATTTGCATTAAAAATCTATATTTATATAAAAATATGAATAATTAGCCAGCTCATTTAGATATACAGTGGTACCTCAACTTACAAACCACTCAACATATGAACTTTTCATGATATAAACATTTTTCATATCCTATTTTGCCCTCTAGATACAAACTTATTCTTCATATACGTACATATGAACTTTTCACGATATAAACATTTTTCATATCCTATTTTGCCCTCTAGATACAAACTTATTCTTCATATACGAACTGTGATGCTTTTTAATATTATATTTATAAAATATTTTCCATAGATAGATAGATTGATAAATGTAAAGGGAGGAGACTATATAGCCCAAGTACTGCGACCACCAATGGACTATTGTGCACCCCAATCATCCCAGAAGAAATCCCATCTTTAAAACAAATGACAATATTTTCCACAATGGGACAGTAGCAAGATCTTCCGGAACAAGAAAATATATCCCAAAAAGATCATGCCTAAGCTAAGATAGGGCCACACATTCACACAAAATGTGGAGTTTCCTCCTCGTCCTGACATCATCTACAAATAGGGTTATTAACAAACCCAATCAAACAAAGATATCTACTAAGATGACAGTGCCCTATAACAATCCTGACTTCATGTTTGTTCAGTGAAAGCAATTCTTTAGTTCGCTGAACAGAGCAACCCAAAATGAGAGTTTTCACCTGCCTAAGACCAGAAATAGACCTCCAGGAAATGAGATGTTGGGCCGCCAACCAATCCTTGACAATTCACCAAAAGCATCAGGTCCTATGCCCAGGGCAAGCTCAGGTCCAAAAAAGGGGTGAAAAGCCCCTTCCTTGGCAAGCCCATCAGCAACCTCATTACCCACAATCCCCTTGTGCCCCAGCACCCAAACAAGCTACATCCTGTTCATGGTGGCCAGTTCCTCAATAAGATGATGACATTCCCAAACAAGCTTAGAAACAAAACGGGAACTATCAAGCACTTTAAGAGCAGCCTGACTATCAGATAGGATGTAGATATGTTTACAACCATAACCCCTATCAAGATTAATTCTAACACACACACACACACACACACACACACACACACACACACACACACACACACATCTGCCTGAAAGACAGTGGAAAACCGCCCAAGGGAATAGGAATAAAACATCTGCGTCCCTTCGCAGCAAACCCCCGCCCCAATACCAGTAGTGATTTTAGAATCCATCTATACCAGACCAAACCACCCTTGATACTGAACTCAAATCCACCTCCCAGCCCTCTAAACTGGGAAAAACAACAGCAAAGGACCAGAAGAAGTTAAATCTAGGTACCATGTAATCCTTAACCATCCCAAGGATGTTACAGTTTAATCTGTCCCATTCAAATGATAAATGCTCCACTTTGTGGGTCCAAGAAATCTCTCTCCCAGAAGAATGGGTCATCCAAAGCCATTCAAATGATAAATGCTCCACTTTGTGGGTCCAAGAAATCTCTCTCCCAGAAGAATGGAGCCTATAATAGCCCTCCTGGGCACTCGTCTTGACAAACAAATGCAAAGGAGGAATGCCCAAAAAAGGACCTCAAGAGCAGCAGTAGGAGCAATCTTCATAGGCCAGTGATGCTCAAACAGGCTAACCTTTGGATCTTTCCAAGTTCAATTCTGCAGATCTTCTCTTTGCCACCAAACAATGGCAGCTTAAGTAAGAATGGGTCTTACAACCATAGTATATAAATCTTTCCAAGTTCAATTCTGCAGATCTTAAGTAATCTCTTTGCCCCAAACAATGGCATGTAATCTCTTTGCCACCAAACAATGGCAGCTTAAGTAAGAATGGGTCTTACAACCATAGTATATATCCAAAACAGCAGCCCTGAGTTAAGCCCCCCAAGTCTTGTCCAAAATACCCCTGCAAGGCCAAAGTATCCTACAGGCCTTCCCACAACAAACTCTACATGAGACTTCCAAATCAAACCCTTGTCAAGCATAACATCAAAGTATTTGGCCTGAGTAGAAAACTGCAACCTTTTACTGAAGAAGTTCGGTTCAGTTAACCCTACAAACTGTCTTTTTCGAGTAAAAGGTACAATAACAGTCTTAGCCAGATTAACAGATAAGCCATCCCTATTACACCAATCAGAAACTGTATTGAGAGCAGTCTGAAAGATCTCAGATACAGTCCTGGGAAATCTCCCTACTGCAATGATGGCTATGTCATCAGCATATCCAACAGTGAAGAAACCTTTCCCATTGAGCAAAGTCAATAACTCATTCACCACAAGGCATCAAAGAAGGGGAGAAAGCACCCCCCTGCAGACAACCCCTATCAATGAGAATCAACTTTCTTATCATAGAGTCTACTAAAAACAACTCTATGCTTCAACATAGAGCCAATCCAACGAATAATCGTTGAACAGACTCCATGTCTAGTAGCAGCAAGGCTAATTTGCTCAAAAGAAGTAGAATCAAAAGCCACTTGAATATTAAGAAAAGCACCAAGGACAATTTCCTTGTAGCCAATAGTCCTCTCAATGAGCAACACAATCTCATGAAGAGCATGCTCAGTCGATTTGCCAGATTGATAGGCATAACCTCATGAAGAGCATGCTCAGTCGATTTGCCAGATTGATAGGCAAATTGACTACGACAAAGGAGAATCTTAGACAAGGCCCCATCCCTAACAAACCTATCTACCATCCACTCCAATGTCTTCAATAAAAAGGACATCAAGCTGATCGGACGATAAGACTTAGCCTCGGTATAAGAATTACGCCTGGCTTAGGTATAAACCCTCACCTGCCTTGAGGACCATGGAACATAGCCAAAGATCAAACAGGCCCGAAAGACACAGCAAAGAGGAGAGGCCAGAATGTCAATGCCCTGTTGCAAGAACACTGGCAAAATGCCATCCAGTCCTGCTGACCTGACGGGCTTGAAAACATTTACAGCCCATCTGATATTAGACTGATTGATCATCCCCCTCACAAGGCACCAATCCTCCCTCTTGGCATGATAAACATGTCCATTGAGGTTGTCCTCAATCAAAGTAGATCCAGGAAAGTGCACTCAAAATAATTCCTTTAAAGAGTCCTTGCAAATACTAGTCATACTGCCACCAGGCAATCCAAGAGTACCAACTCTGCAAAAATTCCCATTTAGACATTATCTTCACAAGTCTGGATACATCAAGTATATCCTCAATTCCCTGACAATAACGTTTCCAGGAAGACCTTTTAGCCTTTCTAATGGCCTTATTATAACCAGTAAGAACACTCCTATATGCATCCCAATCACCAGTCCTCTTGGATTTATTAAAAAGCCGCCTAACATTAAAGTCCTCTTAGATTTATTAAAAAGCCTCTTAACATTACGTCTGAGACTACCCAGCCGTTCATTCCACCAAGGAACTCGCTTTGATGAGCGAGCAGTCCTGACAGGACAGTTTTGGTGATAGGATAAGAGAAGTGCCTGTTGAATCTGGTCAATAGTCATCTCTAATATTTTCTATAAGTTTCATATGAAAATATCTCAATTATTTTTTGAAATATGCATATACAGTGGTGCCTCGCAATTTGACACTAATCCGTCGCTGAAGTAATGCCGAATTGAGAAACTGCCGAATTGCGGGACAATATTTCCCATATAAGACTATATAAAATAGATTTATTCATTAATCCCAATCCCCTAAACGGGTGAGGTGAGAGAGATACACTATATTATTTACTTTATTATATATGTGCTTTACTATTTTATAACAAACTAAATTACAAAATACACTATTTTATACACAACACACAAGATCGGAACAAAATACACTATTTTATGCACAACACACAATTTATTAGCCCTTAGATGTTGGAATGAAGTCTTCCACTATTTTATACACAACACAATTTATTAGCCCTTGGATGTTAGAATGAAGTCTTCCAGCAGACGCCCTACCATCCATAATCTTTTCTCTCTGTTGCAAAACGTTGCCACAATTGTCCTAGGAATGTCATACTCGAGTTACATTTTAATTGTTCTACCTTTTCTGCACTTTATTAACAGTTTTCTTCATTATGTTCACATGAGAGAAGAGCTCTTGACTCTTTGCTCAATCGAGTGTTCTTCTTTTCGGAATTATTCCTCTGGTCATCTCGTTCAATCAAGTGTTCTTCTTTTCGGAATTATTCCTCTGGTCAGTTCTCTTTTGAACCCATCCTTACATTTCACTAAAAAAATAATAATAATTACAAATTTTTTACTTTCTGAAAAATGTAGCAAGAAAATAATAATAATAACTATGGTTGCACAAATTTTTTACTTTCGGAAAAATGCAGAATTGAATATAATAATTACAAGTTAATTACTTTCTGAAAAATGTAGAATTGAAAAGTTCTTCATTTCAGAATTATTCCTCTGATCAGTTCTCTTTGAACCCATCCTTACATTTCACTCAAAAAAATAATAACAAATTTTTTACTTTCTGAAAAATGTAGAATAGAAAATTAACACAAACAACACGGGCAATAAAATTTTTACTTTCTGAAAAATGTAGAATTGAAAATTAACACAAACACAATATTTTACTTTCTGAAAAATGAAGAATTGAAAATTAACACAAACAACACTTATTTTACTTTCTGAAAAATTTAGAATTAAAAATTAACAAAAACAACACAGTCCTTACATTTCACTCAAAATAATAATAATAATTACAAATTTTTTACTTCAACCCTTACATTTCACTCAAAAAAATAATAATAATTACAAATTTTTTACTTTTAGAATTGAAAATTAACGTTCTTCATTTCAGAATTATTCCTCTGATCAGTTCTCTTTGAACCCATCCTTACATTTCACTCAAAAAAAGTTCTTCATTTCAGAATTATTCCTCTGATCAGTTCTCTTTGAACCCATCCTTACATTTCACTCAAAAAAATAATAACAAATTTTTTACTTTCTGAAAAATTAGAATTGAAAATTAACACAAACAACACGGGCAAACACCAAAGTAGTCCAAAATAGGGCAAACACCAAAGTAGCCCAAAAAGAACTGACAAATAGCAAATGGCTGGCAAACACCAAAGTAGCCCAAAAAGAACTGACAAATAGCAAATGACTCAGCAAACACTAAAGTAGCCCAAAAAGAACTGACAAATAGCGAATGACATCACCACAATTCCATGCACGCGCATGTGCCAACCTGCGAAACTCAAATGTCGAATTGCGACGCATCACTGTATATACATATACCAAACCCGCAAAACTCAAATGTCGAATTGCGGGACATCGAATTGCGAGGCACCACTGTTCCCGCAAAACTCAAATGTCGAATTGCGAGGCACCACTGTATTTACAAATCGATGAAACTGAAATGTCGAATTGCGAGACCGACAAATTGCGGGACGTCGAGCTCAAATGTCAAATTGCGAGACTGATGAATTGCAGGACGTTGAACTGCGAGGCACCACTGTATAAATGTTAGTGTGATAAAGATTACTTATTCTTGATAATACTAAAAATCTACATAATAATTACTAGTTATACTGAATTCTTTGTTAACTAATTTTTAATTTGCAACATGAATTAAAGCCTAAGAGATAAAAAAGAAGCAACTGATGATGACAAATCAAATATCAAACTACAAAACCAGTCACAAGAAAATTAATTTTTTTTTATTTAATGGAAGATGATTTTTATACAAAGCATGCAGAACCAAAGATTTCAAAAATAAAAATAATAATTATGCACAAATGCATATTTTTTTTATTGTTTCAAAATTTCTAAATCTGGGAATGGCTTAACTGACTTCCCATAAGATAAAATGGAAAACTAGGTATCAATATACTAACTTTTTGAAGTACAAACCATGGACAGGCACGAATTAATTTCATAAGTCGAGGTACCACTAACTTTTATCAGAACATCATCTCAAAACGGCATCAATCAACATAAGTTGATTATAGATGAATGTTTGCAAAAAAACTAGTGTCTTACCAAAAACATTTCAAAATAAAGTGTGTTCCTGCTTTTTTAAATGCTATGGTCAGCACTGGATTTAGGGAAATGAGACAGTCACATAGGGCAAAAATTATGAGGGGGGTGTGTAAAACAGGGTTACAGAGTCGGATGGCAAATGATCTGACTCCAACTCCTTCTTTTAAAAAAGATCCGACTCTGACTCCAACTCCACCCAAAAATCTCTGACTCCCCAACTCCCAACTTTGCAACCCTGGTGAAAATGCAGTTGCAATTTCACCAGTGCTTGTTTATATTTATCTTGACAATATTTCATGCTGTAGAATCGGACTACAAAGATATAATGTAGTTTGATTAAGTTTTTTTCCATCATTGATAAGTATTATCCATTTTCTAATGGATAATACTTATCAATGGAGAGAGAAACCAGTACAAATTAAATTGTTATTATTTACATGATTGAATGACAGTCTGTCTAAACAAAATGGATATTAATTTTCTCACACTGACATATAACAATCAGGATATCATAATCATAAATATGTTTATTTATTATTATTGTTTTTGATATAGATACTACTTTATTATCATTAAAAGATATACATAATCCCAGTCTAAGTTTACTATTACTCAATCCAATTTAAGATTTTTATATATTTCTCGGTGACTAAGTATCTGATGTCAATTCACTCCTGGTATTAGATATGTTTATGTATTAATGTGTGTGATTGAAGAGGAGAGGGAGGTACCCGATTTTTTAATGTTGCCTCATATGACAAAATATCTAGATCTGGCACTGGCTGTGGTGTTTATTATTTTTCTGGAAAAAGCAAAGATATGGATTTAATTGATTTAAATCACAATCAGGATATCATAATCATAAATATGTTTATTTATTATTATTGTTTTTGATATAGATACTACTTTATTATCATTAAAAGATATACATAATCCCAGTCTAAGTTTACTATTACTCAATCCAATCTAAGATTTTTATATATTTCTCGGTGACTAATTCTGATGTCAATTCACTCCTGGTATTAGATATGTTTATGTATAAATGTGTGTGATTGAAGAGGAGAGGGAGGTACCCGATTTTTTAATGTTGCCTCATATGACAAAATATCTAGATCTGGCACTGGCTGTGGTGTTTATTATTTTTCTGGAAAAAGCAAAGATATGGATTTAATTGATTTAAATGTATCAGATCATCCCATAAGTAATATTATGTTTTTTGCACATGTGAAGAAACAAATAAAATTTATCTGGAACAGATCTTTTAATTATAATAATAAGTACCTCAAATACTTACAACCTTCTCCCACTGTTCAACAAATTTTTGAATGCCAGACTTGAAGAAGTTCATGGATTTTGATCCAAAAAACTCAGATAGGATTCAGTGCACCTTGACATTTCAAAGTTTTCACTCAGCAAAACAGTGTTCAAGGCTGCAAAACAGATGGTAATTGGATGGTGCAAGGCCAGAGGAATATGCTGGATGGGGAAGTTTTTCCCATCCAAATTCTTGCAATTTGCCACAAGTCATTCTGACCATGCGTGATTTTGCATTGTCCTGTTGAATATGGCTTTACGATTAAGGAGTGCCAGACTTTTTCCTGCAAGACAGCACATAGATGCTCTAGCTGTTAACAGTAGACCTCCCCTATAATGGTTTGGTTTAGTGGCAGAAGCTCTTAATGGATTATGCCTTGTATATCCCACAAAAACCTTCAGTAAAACCTTATGGAAATGTTCAGATTTAGCCATTACTATAGGTAGAATCTGTTTAGGAAGCCGCTGACATTTGCACTTAATGTTGTAATATAGAATCAATTTTTCATCTCCTAGAACCACTCTTTTCAAAAATGACTCCCTCTTTCCATGGGAGAGCAGAGAAATATAAATGTTCACAGGTTTTGTGTCCACAAATTGTGTGTTGTGAGATCAAGGCACTCACTTAACCAGTTTTGACATATGATGAAGGTCCTATAGATGCAGAGCTGGATTTGCATTTTTGGGGCCCCTAAAAATTCAAATCAGCTACGTCTAATTTTAAAGGCTGTACCTAAAAATTCAAATCAGCTACGTTTAATTTTAAAGGCTCCTTATAATCCTAAAAATTCAAATCAGCTACATCTAATTTTAAAGGCTCCTTATAACGAAGGAACCTTTAAAATTTTACTTTCTATCTAGCACTTTAATAAAAACCTTAAAATTTTACTTTCTATCTAGCACTTTAATAAAAACCAATTTTTTTCAACTACGTCTAATTTTAAAGGCTCCTTATAACTTATAAGGAACCTTTAAAGTCTAATTTTAAAGACTCCTTATAACTTATAAGGAACCTTTAAAATTTTAGTTTCAATCTAGCTTCCTTATAACTTATAAGGAACTTTAAAATTTTACTTTCTATCTAGCACTTGTACCTAAAAATTCAAATCAGCTACGTTTAATTTTAAAGGCTCCTTATAAAACTTATAAGGAACATAATTATTATTTATTGTCATTTCACTTGTAGTTTCAGCAGTGGTGTAGCGATCATAACTGGCGCCCGGGGTACGATACCTTTTTGGTGCCCCGGAAAACATATATAATATATATAGAATATACTCGTAATAAGAATTTGGCGCCCCTCTGCGAGTGGCACCTGGGGCATGATAGACCCCCTTGCCCCTCCCTCACTTCGCCACTGAGTTTCAGTCTTATAAACGATTGATTCACAGCACAATTTAAAGTGAAAAACTTGATTTATTAAATAAAAGGCACAATAGTTCAATACTTGCTAATTCAGCATTTGTGAAGAATTTACAGAATGTAACTATTGTGAATAACAAGAATCAACTGTTTTTGTGATTTTATAATTGAAAATTTTTGAGAACTTATTTTTTAGAATAAACCTTCTAATATTTTTATTAGTTTTGGAAGTGAAGAATTAAAACAGGAATTTTTAGTACCAAGTATTACTGGAGATAAAGTATCATGTCTTGGAGTAAGTGAACCTGGAGCAGGTTCTGATGTTTCTGGTAAATATTGCTGAATACTTTGTATTTTAAATTGATGTTTTAGAAAAATTATTTGTAAAATTTTGTAAGGTTATTTATACTATACGTAATGTATTCTTGAAGTGGAGTCACATAACAAAAATGTTTTACTTTGCTGGCAGGAGGTGCTAAGGGGAGCACCTCCAGATGTACACCGGCCTTTTAAATCTTTGTTGTGCTTATTTGTTTTACGTAGTTAGGTCTTCTGTTCTAGTATAGCAGGGTTAGTCAGATTGTAACAGCTGAGGAAGATGCCAAGAGAGTTGAAAGTGTTACTGAATAAAAATTTTTTGACTGCTAAAGGGCTCTTGAATAATATTTATTGTAGTTTGTGTTTGGTGCAGTCTAATTGAATGTTTATTACTTCAAAGAATTTTTGTAATTAGAAAAATTAAAAATAATCAAATAAATTCTTCTAGATTATTATGAAATTATATAGAAAATAAGTTTGATATAATATTATCATCAGAATTTTTTTAAAATTAAAAATTTATTTTGGACTTGTATTCATTGTTTACTAATTTAAGTAAAATGGATAATTACAATAAACAATAAAATTATTGATAATCATGGTTTTTGTTTAGTTACTGATAATCAATGAACAGAAGCACAAAATAAAATATATAGCTTATTAAAATTCTAACCAGTAAGATAAATTAAAAATAAAAGTTAATCATATTTTTTTATTTTTTTCATTTATATAATTAAGTTGAATATCCTCCTCAGTCCTGAGAAAAATTTTGTAATGCATACTACAAATTTTTACTGTTGCTTATCTAATAAATTAAAAATAAAAGTTAATCATATTTTTTTATTTTTTCATTTATATAATTAAGTTGAATATCCTCTTCAGTCTTGAGAAAAATTTTGTAATGCATACTACAAATTTTTACTGTTGCTTATCTTGTTAGAGTTCTAAAACTAAAAAATTTTTTTCAATTTCTTTTTTTTTTTTTTGTTGTGCAACAAAACAAAAGAATTGAAAAATATTAAATAGATTAAACATAAAAAGTTAAAATGTGTGTTCCCTGTAGGGAACTCCAAGACTGAGGAGGATATGAGGATAATTCTTCATTTTTATTTAATTTGTTCCTATCTCTTATCCTATCTGGTTATAATGCAAAGATAGGTGATGATGCATTAAAAACACCTACTAAGAAAAGTTTTTTCTTGCTACTTTTCTTGGATATAAAGCTAAAAGAAAAAACTTATGCATTTAATGGTATTTAAGTAGATGCATAATCCACATAAAAATTAAAGTAATAATTTAAATTTTTATTATTGATTGTAATTTAATATATATCATTATACTATTAAGAAACTTTTCCTAAGAAGTTGTCTATGAAAATGTTACAGCTTTACAAGAAGACAAAATTTCAAAAATAGTCATTAAACTTACTTACAGTACAGCACTATTTGCAGTTGAGTATCACTCCTACGCATTACTAGCAAACGTTTTCGGTATATTCCATATACCCTCTTCAGGCTCTATAATCTGTCTTTAGAATTCTGGAACATTAACAGCTAAGATTTCAAATTCATAAACATTACAAATATTATAAAAGCAGTTTAATATTTTAAATTGTTCCTTTAAAAATATTTTAAACATTTTACAGTTTTATTCTTTTAGAATTATTAACTGAAGATGATTGAAAAATCAAAAACATTTTTACAATAAAATAGTTTTTGTTTAAAAAATAACTCGCTTAAAGGCTTGACAATTTATCATTTTTGGAATAATCTAAGAAAGCAGAGCGGTCCTTAGGATTTTTCATAAATTGTTAATTAATTTATCACAGGAGTAATCAAAATTTATAAAATAGATATAGATAATTTTTTCTTTCTGAATAAATTAATCTGGTTTTAACAACAAAAATTTATCATCATAAAATTAAAATTTTTAATACTTACTAAATTAATTTATTCAGAAAGAAAAAATTATCTGGTTTTAACAACAAAAATTTATCATCATAAAATTAAAATTTTTAATACTTACTAAATTTTATAGGTATCAAAACTACTGCAGTCCGAAAGGGAGATGATCTCATTATTAATGGTGGAAAAATGTGGATAACAAATGGAATGCAAGCAGATTGGATGTGTCTTCTGGCTAATACAAATAACGGTCCTCCTCATAAAAACAAATCACTTATATGTCTTCCTCTAAATTTACCAGGTAAATATAAATATATATTATATGTATGAAAAGTATTTGAATTTGATGATAACACAATAACATTTGATTTTAGTGATAACATTTTGATGAATTTGTGGTTACATAGTACAAATCTAATCTGTCATGATACACTTTTAAAAAAATATACTCCACCTATTAATTTTTAGACTATTAAAAAATTTTAAAAGTTATTTTTTCAGATATTGTATCAAATTTAACTTATTTTAATTTTGTCAGTGCCTTTCAGTTAATGGAAAGTATGTTTGTATAACTTCTTCCCACTTTTTACATAATCATGAATAATACAGCACAAATCAAAAGTGGAAATAAATTTTAATAGAATTGAAGAACTTTTGGCTTTATTAAGCTGAAAGTTTTTCAGTTCTATTAAAATTTATTTCCACTTTTGATTTTTGCTGTATTATTCATGATAATGGAAAGTATCCTTAGATATTATGAAAAATGATTTTGTGAAAATGTTTATTCATTAATTCATCCATTATTAGAAAGTGTGCTATTGCAGAAGAATTTGTTTTGAAAATGATTAGATTTGAAAATCTTTTAATCATCTTAACATGTTGTATATCTTTCATATTGTAATATCATTTATTCTGTATTTCCAAGTGAATGAGACATTTTCTCTTGGGTGGTCATTAATAACACTTTTTGAATGGGACTTTTTTAGAATTTGTAATGCTTCTGCAATCATCCTTTCCTGAGGTGTATGAGCTTCACCTTATGCTATGCTATATGTATATTATGATCATAAGTTCTTCTAGCTAGTGTAGATTTTAGCTCACCTGATTTCAAATCTCTTTTGCATTCAGCCAATCTATCATTTGCTTAGGACAATGTATTCTTCTTGTCTATTAAGGTCTACATTAGATAGAGGAATAATAATCAATAAGAAACTAATAGCGCTAATAGCAGTGAATAAACAGTTTTTATTCAATAAACAAAAACGTTTTCAATATAATCATATATCTTCTTCAGTTGCACAGAACGAATACAGAATCAAAGAACTGTTCTTTGATTCTGTATTTGTTCTGCGCAACTGAAGATATATGATTATATCGAAAACGTTTTTGTTTATTGAATAAAAACTGTTTATTCACTGCTATTAGTGCTATTAGTTTCTTATTGATTAAATATGGGAAGAAAGGCAGTTATTTTGAAAGTTCGAAAACTGTTAGAGGAATAATGTAGACACCTGACCTATTGTGTTCTAGGAGTTTGTTTTTTTTCATTGTGGAGACAATTGAAAATAGTAAGAGTTGTCTTTGGGCTTTTAACTTGAAGTTTCTTGACTTGGTTAAACTTCTTACTGTTTTAAATTTAGTGCCTGAATAAGGCAAAGGGAGAAACATTGTTTTATTTTGTATGATATTAACTAGAGTAATGTCTAGACATTGATCATCATTAGAAGATTTTATTTACATGAAATTACTTTCAAGTGCTTTTTTTCAGTGATCATTTTGAAGATAATAGGCAGTTAAAATTTTTATACTTAAAATAACATACTGATGATGCATTATTTTTGTATTTTTTTCTTTATATAAAAAGTTTTGTATTTAATGTTTTTGTATTGAGAGTTTCACTGTTGTTTACCAAAAAATATAATAAATTAATAGATTTCAATTTTCCATGCAGATAGAATAATCTGTGATGTTTCTGAGGAAATTTATGCAATTCCTCACTATTATTATTATTACATTCATTCATTTAGGAAACTGAATTTTTTTTTTTTGCAATTAGTATATGCTGCAAGATTTTCATTTTATTAATTATTGGAAAATTTTCTTTGTATGTTCTGTTTTAATTCACTCTTACAATAATGCTTCTATGGAGACTGAAATAGGAGAAAATTAATTCTAAATTTCTTTGATGTTTCTTAGTGACTATATTCTTCAATGAAAATCAAAACTGGAAAATTCCACAAACTTGTTTGTCATAATATCAATGTTAAATAATAATCTGAATTGTATTCATCAATAACAATTTTTGTTTAAAATTAAATGAATATATCCATATGTGCATGGATATACATATTTATGCATGGCCATGCACAAATTTGTATTTTATAAGCTACAGAGTTGATGATGATAAATTATATCTGTATTTTAAGAAAATATTTCTATAGTTTTTAAGAAATGATGATGATGATCTTCATTTTATTCATGCAATTGTTTTTGTCAGATCATTTAGTTAATTGAAATACTAATGTATTTGCAAAACATGACATATATTTAAATCTATATTAATAATAATTTTTTTAGGCATTACAAGAACTAAAATTGAAAAATTAGGTATGTCGTCTTCAGATACTGCACAGTTTTTCTTTGAAGATGTCAGAATTCCAGCAAAAAATATAATTGGTGAAGAAGGAATGGGCTTTATATATCAAATGTTACAGTTTCAGTATGAAAGATTAGCAGCTTGTGTAGGAGGTATGAATTTTTTATTTTTTTAGAACAGTGCTGTCCAAAAAGTGGCCCGCCAAGCCATTTTGTGCTGCCTGTGAGGCTTTTACGATTTATGATATAATATTACTTTTTATTATTTTTTCACTTTTATTTATTAGTTTTTTTAAGAGATTAATAATAAGAATCCTAAAATTGAATTATATTAACTCAATTAGTTATTTTTTCTTAATTATTGGTAATTATTTAATGATCTACAAGTTATTAATATCACACTTTTTTTATAAAACTTTCAATCACGTCAGTTTTAGTTTTAGCTATTTCAGTGTAAAGTTTTGAATTGTGACTGTATTTTAAAGTTATGGTAATTATTTAATGATCTACAAGCTATTAATATCACACTTTTTTTTATAAAACTTTCAATCACGCCAGTTTTAGTTTTAGCTATTTCAGTGTAAAGTTTTGAATTGTGACTGTATTTTAAAGTTATTTTTTAGTTTTTAACACACACCATTTCAATAATTGTGTGACTGTTATTGTTAATTTAATTTAATTTTACGTTTTAATTTAATTTAATTTTTATTTTACCGTGAATTCGTTGCATTTGTGAAATGAGTGAGAAAAATATAAAATAGAAAATGAAAATTGAGTATATCAGGAGAGATGGGAAAAATGATTTCATAACAAATCATATGGATAAATTGCTTTAACAAACGTTTTTCTAACTTTTGTGATTTTGATTTGAAAATAATATCAATGTTTGGTCGTATTTATTTGTGTGAAAGTGCATTTTCTAACATGAAGATAGTTAAGAATTGATTCAGAACGTGGGAAAAATGATTTTCATAACAAATCATATGGATAAATTGCTGTAACAAACGTTTTTCTAACTTTTGTGAATTTGATTTGAAAATAATATCAATGTTTGGTAGTATTTATTTGTGTGAAAGTGCATTTTCTAACATGAAGATAGTTAAGAATTGATTCAGAACTATCTTAGAGATTCTTTAATATATTCTGCAACTGTCCACAACAGGAATGGGTGTAAATATCCCAGCCCTTGTAAATGTTGCTGCCCAGCCTCGTTTATCATATTGAATAGGTACATACATACTTTTTTATATTTTTTAACTGTTTATATTTTATAACTTTTAACCCTTGTAAATGTTGCTGCCCATCCTCGTTTATCACATTGAATAGGTACATACATACTTTTTTATATTTCTTAACTGTTTATATTTTATAACTTTTTGTTAACATGTAGCATGTTTAATAGATGCAGTCTGGTAAATATAATTTTGTAATAAGATTTGTTAATCTGAAAATAAAATTTGTTTCCAAAAAGCATTATATTTTTGTGTTGACAATAGCATATCAAGTACCAAAGCCCCTCCCTCTCTTTTTTTGTAACTGCAGCCCTCCATATCTCTAGTAAACACAACTATGGCCCTCAGGTTCATTATAATTGGACAGCACTTATTTAGAATGATGATGATAATTAAAAATTAATTTATGTTGTGAGTGAATAGTCAAATTGTTATTAATCTATTTAATCTTTAATTTATTACATAAAATTAAAAGACTCTAATTGAAAGAAATAACACATACTTAACTAACTACAATAACTGTGCTTCCACTAACTGAAGTCTGTTAACTGAGTCAGTGTTGTATAAGATGGTTGCATAACAGCTATAATAGCGATATTAAGTGAGTCATTTCATTTGTTTATTTTTCCAGATGGAATAAATGATTTACTCCACGATTGCCAATTTGTTCACTTTTAATGAAATTCTATTATTTCATTTATGGAATAAGAGGCAATGTTTGACAGTTTAATTGTTCAATTAATCATAGAAAAAATACTGTAAATACATAGTGTCTTTTAATATAGTCTCTATTAAGGGAGTTTTTGTAATTGGGATAACTGTTGCTTAGTTATCTCAGATAACCAGATTATCCTAATATTTGACTTAAGTTCTCTTATTTTTTGAAGAATTTCTCTATAATTTTATGTAATTATATAATAACAAATATTAAGTATACTAAAATAAATATTACAGAACTTTTATAAAACTATAACTGACTTTTATTATATAATTTAATTTTTACTTTTTCTTTGTAAGAAAAATTTAATTAGCTTAGCTTTATTATAGAAATACTATATATTATAACAATAAATCTTTTAAATTTTTATTCAGTACCTACAAGTATGGATAGGACAATTCAATCTACAATAGAATATTGTAGACAAAGAAAAGCATTTGGACAGTCTATCTTGGATAATCAATATATTCATTATAAACTGGCAGAACTACAAACAGAAGTAGAAGCTCTCCGTTCCATGATTTATAGAGCAGCAGGTTTGTGAATCTGATTTTTTTTCTTTTAAAAAATTATTTTACATTTATTACTAGCAGTAGCATCCACTGTTGTCTATAAATTCCTGACATAAAATTTTCTACCTATATTTGAACATGAAATCCCATTTTATATTTTATGATTTTAAACCCTAAAAATTTAATTCTTCCAAAGATATTTTTGAAATCATCATATAAAAGACCCAAAATAATAGAAGAGTTCAGTGCTGAAATGAACAAAGTTTAAAAAATATTATTTTCACTAAATCAGTTTTTCTTTCAAATAAAGCTAATTACTCAAAAGTTATCAATTGCTAATATATTTATAAGATAATAGAATAAATTATATTCAATTATTCTCTTGAAAGAAGAATTTTATTATATGAAAACTAATGAAATTCTGGTTTCATAAAATTGAGCTTTATGGATTTTATTTCAGTATTGAGCCATTCAATAACAGATTACATGACATTGATACAAAAAAAAAACTTAATTTCCATAGAAAATCAAAAATTTAAAAACTAAATAATCTGAAATCTTTATGATAGGTATTTTGAATGTATAGTGTGTACAAATTTGGTTATAATATCTTCAACAATTCTTAAGATATTCACATATAATCTTTAGAAAAGTGCTTTAATTCTTTTATGCTTAAAGGTTCATAATGTTTGAAGCAATTTTTGAAATTTAAAAATAATTTTAGAATCAGCTTTAAAATATCTATTATATTATGTAATAATGCTGTTAAAAAATTAAGCATTGTGTGAACTTCTAAATCATTGTTTTGATTTTGGATTTAATAAAATATCAATCTCTCTGAAATTTCAAAAAAAAAAAAAACAACAACAATATTAAAAATCGTATATTTAATGTTTGAAAAATTCAATATTAATATTTTAATATGCAATAATTTTCTTTTTGGCCTCTGTGAACTGTTAGTAAGCTTCTTAGTTTCAATAAAAGTTTATTTTGAATTACACAAACATTAACAGATAATGATGAAAAAAATCATGAATTATTGATAAATTTAAATGTTTTAATACTTCATTTTAGAAAGGCAGTGTTAACTTATGAAAAAATTATCATATTTCCTGATTTCTATTTTGAATTATTCTTAAAAACATGTTTTATTTTTTAGATGATTAATTTTCCTTTTTAATTTGCAATTCTTCTCTCCTATTTCTTTTAATAATCTCTTTTAACAATTAAATCCCATAAAATTATAAAATTAGAGGAGATAATTGTGGAGACTTGCGACTGTAAAATCGTGTATCGAGCATTTTCTTGTGATGAATCATTAATTGTATGAATAAATAAGTTGAAGTTAAAAAGATAAAAATATGGTGAAGTTTAAATGGATGGAGTTTCTCGTTCGCTACGGAAACTTCTCCCAATAAATAACACAAAAAAACGAGATAAATTAAATATAATTGTAAATAAAAGAAATAGTTGTGTAAAGAAATATAAACATCCTGAGAAAGGTGTTAAATTAACAATGATAAACAATCGAATAACGTGTCTCGTTTAACTGCGGAATTTTATATACAACAACATAAATCTCGACAAAATACGAGTTATAATGGCGACGAAGCGAGATTAAATTGCGTGCAGGTGTCACCAGGAACGCAATAATCTAAACAAAAGGTTAAATTTTATAATAACAAAATACATGGGAAGGACAGAAGAAAAGAGGTAAGAAGAGAATGTCCAGGTCAGTCAGAGTCTGAGAGAAGGTGCCGTTAAGGAAGGTGTGTTCTGAAAGCTATCCAGAGAAAGGATCCATATAAAACTAAAGTTGTGTTTATGTGTGTGCACCAAAAGGAGCTGGAAAGAAATAAAGAAGAAATCATCATAAAGGAAGAGAAAATAACTGTTCCAAGGAAGAATCAGCTTGTTATTTAGAGAGAAATTTCGACAATTGGAACTTTAAGGACTTTATTAATTTTAAAGGTATTTATCCTCCAGCTGTATTCGGATGTGCTGCTCCCTGTGTTCGGGTCAGCAGCATTTGTAAAAAAGATCTCTCTCTCTCTCTCTCTCTCTCTCTAGATTTATCTCAGGTGTAACATAAAAAAAGTCAATTTAAATAAATATACTCTCTCTCTCTCTCTCTATAAAAATCCTTGAGCAGTTTTAAATATTTAATAACTGAGAGAAAAACATTATATAAAATGCATCAAAAAAGCAATTTATTGCAATTTTTTTATGAGCTAAAAAATTATTTATTTATTCAGATAATTCATCCTAATTAGTTAAATGAAATGGGTTTGACAGAGGACATTCTTCTGTTTATTCTGTTCTTCCTTAAACTTAACAATCCTAAAATTAAGCATATAAAGATTAGAATAAATTATCTTTCTGATGCATTTTACAGAATCTTTTTATTTCACTTAGAACCTAAATTAGGAGTGAATAAAAAGATTCTGTATAAGGACTTTATAGACACACTATAATTCAATAGTATAAAATAGAAATATTCAGGGTGTTCAATTTGATTGCACATCATGGGAAATTTAATGCAATTTTAGATTATGCCAATTTCCTATCCTTAGATGCATTAATGTAAATAAAATGATTGTACATGAAGGTTTCTGAAGTGACAAAACAGATGACATTGTTTATAAGTCTGTTGTCTGAACAAATTATGAAAAAACAGCAATAAAATATGAGTTGACTGAGTAATCATGTGCTAAACTTCTACCTAAGAGACTAAGTTTAATTCTAAGTTCAAGATTTTTCAGGAGAGATCAATGCTCAAACTTTTGAAACCAATCCTTCAGCAAATCCCATCAGGAGTGCCCATGATTGCAAATTTGGAAATGGCTGCCATAATATCCTGTATAAAATTTAGTTGCATAATTGAATTAATCAACCAACTAATTCAAAAGTTTATTACAGCTACGATACCCTAAACTATACCTTAATCTATTGCAGAAGGACGTTTATTTGAACATTTGTTATAATGATTATGTTGAATATTTTGCTTTAATTTAAAAGGAAAATATTCCTTGATTAATTCACTTAAATAAATGCATTAAGTATATAAATAAATGTCATTTGTAATTATTATTCTGACTCTTACTTACAGAATAAATAAATAAAATTGTTTTTCCTTTAAACTTATTTTTTATTTTTGCAAATTTCCTATTTGTAGGTTTGAGACATTTTAAATTATTTAATTAGAAATTCAAAATGTATTTTTCTCAATATTGTATGCTACTACTTATCTTTTCATATTTTGTAGTTGGTTGGTGATTGATTAATCAAATATTTCACCAGATCTTACAGTAGATATTACAATGGCCATTTGTGAATCTATTAGGGTATTAATGATACCCTTGATGGGATAAACTAAATCCAGATCCATTCTAAAAAATTTCAATCCAGATAGCTCTCAAATGAACAGAAGATATGATTGAGACAAAATTATATGAAATAATAGTGCCCAAAATTAGTTTGCTAGAT
Organism: Olivierus martensii; assembly: GCA_000484575.1. Taxonomy (NCBI): domain Eukaryota; kingdom Metazoa; phylum Arthropoda; class Arachnida; order Scorpiones; family Buthidae; genus Olivierus; species Olivierus martensii. Next base: position 31,529 of record AYEL01064658.1, read on the forward strand.
TCATGTTATCTATATAACAAAAATAATCTAATACAGGGGTCTCCAAATTTTTTGCAGTGAGGGCCACATTGGGTACTTCAGCATTGTTCTGCGGGCCATAGCAAAAAAAAATAAGCTCTAGAACTAGATATATGACTTTTATTGAAAGCAGATAAACCAATATAATAACAAAGCAGATATAAGGAAATAAATTGAATTATTTTATTTTTTTCTTCATTAGTCCATTTTAACTGAATTTTTACAGTCAGGAAGATCGTAACTTGGATTACAGTTATTCTTTGCTATTCGGGAATATATTTTGAACCCAATTTTAATTAATGCATTTGGAATCTATCAATACCCCACTTTTTTTGCCAATTCTTATTGAAAAATTAATCCAATTGGTGATCCAGATAAAATCATATTGTGGGCCGTATCTGGCCCGTGGGCTGTAGTTTGGAGACCCTTGATCTAATATAAAAATTACTTTTGATTAAATTTTGGAAATATTTTTGTTTAAAAACAAATTATAAATTAAAATACTTTATAGTTAAAATATTTTAAATAATATATGTTTTTCAACCCTATTGTTGTCTGTCATTGCATTACTGGAGATTTCCTCCTCTCCATCCTTACTCACAAAAGCACCACATATCCACATTTTTGGCTATCAAAAATATCTTAACATCACAGTTAAATAAAGCTTGGCTATCAAAAATATCTTAACATCACAGGCCCCACATAATGCATTTCATTGTACCATTGAATAAATTATTAATTCTGCAAAGCACAAAATTTGGGTTTTAAATCTTTTTTTTTCCCACATTCTCCATGTTTTTATTTTAAAGGCATTTCTATTTGCATTGCAGGTTTTGAATCTATGAAATTTAAGTTAAATGTCTTTGGACTAACAAAAACAAAATTTTGGCTTAGCATAGTTATATCTATGAAATTATATAGAGAGAATAGCATTTCTGTAGTATTTGAAAATGCTGCTTGTAATGATTCTTTAAGATCATATTTAGTGTTGTATATGATTGATTGAAATTCTGCAATATTCTCAAATCTTCATAACTTTAAGCATCAATTTCATCTTGCAAACGCAAAACATCACAGATCAGAAATCTGAAAAATAAGAAGAGTACATAGTTTATAGTCATATTAAATTTGTGCAATATCATAGTAAATAATTAATCTGTGCCTATTTTTTTAATATTAACAAAAATATTATCATATTGTTTTTAATGAATATCTTCCTTTAACATACAAAAAACTATAATATGTTGTTTCACTTTGCATTTATACATTAATATTTTTTAACATCCTACAAAACAATTCTCTCTAATCATTTATTACTAAACAAAATTATCCTGTTTTTAAATTCAAAATAAAATATTTTATACTATATTGTGAAATATAACAAATTTTAATGAAATTATTTAGGAATATTTTAGGTTTTTATTACTTTTAGAAAATAAGGCTAGTATAAATCAATTATCAAGCAAAATTCAGAATGAAAACTCTGAAATTTTCAAAATTCTTGTACAGTTTTAGAATAAATGCTTTGTCTTTTTTATTTAGAATATATAAATATTTATCTAATTAACAAATAAACACTTTCAATATATTGATTAAATAATAATAATTATTATTATTGCAATTTCACACATTTCTTAGTTCTGAATTTTTTCTTTTTTAGAAAAAATTGTTATAATTTGAAAACTTACTACTCTCTGACAATTGTTATTTCTAACCGTAGTAAAAGTCTATGGAACAATGCCAAATGGACTATACAATCTCTAGTTTATAGAATTTGAATAAAAATCATATTAAATTGCCACATATTTAATATATTGGCTTGGTCAGTTTATGCAAATAAGTCTGTTACTTGCATTAGTTTCAGTTTGATGAGTTAAAATTCCTAACAATATAATACTTGGATACAATCAATGCTGTCAGTCAGTCAGTTTACACTGGTTTGCTGAACTGGTTGTTAAAATTTGTTGGATTGGCTGAACCATTTGTTGTGGAAACAGAAAATGAAAAAATCAGAGTTAAATTCTTGTGAGCTTGCTAAATGTTTTACAACATTAGTGAAATGAAAACAATAATAAATTATTATAGAGGTCATAAGCACAATTAATTGAAAGTTAGACTTAATTATTTGAAAATAGTCTGTTCCAACAGAAATGATGACTTCTTTCTTTCACAATTATATTCAAGAATTTTATACAAAGAAAATATATAAAAATATAGTATTATAATGGTATTGTGCCTATTTTAAATTTTAGTTTATGATTAATTACAAATGATTTTCTTTTTGAGAAAAAAATAGAACTGTTTGGGAATTATTTTGAATGACAATTAGCAGACTAATTACCAATGTTGGTACAATCAACATTGCTAACAATATTAGTTGGTAATTGGTCTGCAAGAATAAATTGATGATACACAATTTTCAAAATAAACAATATTGTATTCATCATGTTTTACCGATGATCCTGACAACAAGTAATATGCACATTAAACCTATATTTTGTCTTTGAGATATTCTAGCTCACACCTCATACATATGTAATAAAATGCTATATTTTATTTAAGTTATAAAATATTAGTTAAATAATTTTATTATTTAATATTTTATTAGTTAAATATTCCAAGCTATTATCTTTTGTTTTATTATAATTTAGCTATTCTTTTTACATCATCTATAAAAGTTAATAAATCTATTTAGATTTACAGTATTAACTTTTTACTAATAATTTTAATTCAGTTGAATGTAATAAATGTTAAATAAACCTTTTGTGATTATAACTGAAATAATTTTGACTAATTTAGTGTTATCTCAGAATTAACAAACAAATTAGTTAAAATAAGAGTGGTGCCATGTATGAATTAATAATTGAATTAGAATTTTAAAAAATTTGCTTCGGCATGGAATGAAACCTCGGATCCTCAAGCTAATATCCTGGTATTCTAACTGCTAGGTCTCATCATGGCATTACCCTGAATGTCACCAATTTGATCCTCAGCCAAGATAATTTTCCTTCAGATAATTTAAAATTCTAATTCAGTTATTAATTCATACATGGCACCAATCTTAATTTAATTATTAGTTTGATTGTTAATTCTGAGATGACACTAACATTTGCTAAAATTATTACAAATTATTAAAAATTCAGTTATTATAATCAAGAGGTTATTTGACATATATTAAATTCAATTGGATTAATAACCTTAAAGATTATTTATATTCTTAATTTTCATCTGCATTTCTTTCATTCTATTCATAATATAATAAAATTTTATTTACATTGGCTTCTTGTTTAAAATCGTCTCACTTAATATTCTTTTGCTATTACATTGCCAGCAAAAACTGAAATATTTTCATGTTATATCACCCATTTTGTTAATGTAGATTGTATCTTCATAATAATTTATGTTTGCTAATATTTTTTATATTTTTTTAGAATATCTTTATTCTTTTATTGTATTTAATATAATTTTAAAACTTTAAATTTTATAATATACACTGTAGAATTAGAATCATTTGATTTAAGTTTTGATAAATATAATATTTTATTCATAAATTTTAGTTCAAGTAATGAATGGAGAAAATTCAACTCTACTTACTTCAATGGTAAAATTTAAGAGTGGCAAACTTGTGCGAGAAGTGGTTGATACCTGCCTACAATACTGGGGAGGAATGGGATATACCAAGGAATCACTTATCAGTAGAGGATTACGTGATTGCCGTCTTTTACCCATAGGAGGAGGAGCAGACGAAGTTATGCTTGCCATTATTTGTAAATTTATGGGTACATTACCTGGTAAATCAAACAAATCTACATATTAATGATAAATATATTCAAAACAGATATGATATAAAATATTTAGAAGATAATCATGAATTATTCATTTAAAGCCTATTGTCACATATAATTAAAATTGAGTTTTCTCAAATTAACAATCAAAAACTGTGTCTTTAACCAAAGCATTTTTAATATTATTATTGGGATCAAACACACAGTGAATATAGTGAAATATTTAATATACAGTTCAATCTCATAGACTCAAGATAATGTAAAATAATCATAAAAAGTTTATGAAGTATTTTAAGTAGCAATCAATGCTTTCTGTTCTTTTTTAATATGGTCCATTTCTTTTATTTTCATTTTGTTTTCCATAAATATATCTTCTTTTCACTGGTCTCTTGCCTTTTGGCCCTCATTCATAATCTGGTATATGTTACTATTTTTTTCCATTTTAATCATATGCCAGTTCATTGTCAATATTATATTGATGTTGGCACAATAATAATAATAATAATAATAATAATATTTTTAACATTCATTCAGTGTTGCAATTAAGATAATTGTTTGTATAAATCATTAATTTTAAATTTTTAAGAATTTATGTAGGAATAATAATATACATTCTACATATAATAGATACAATAATCTATTATGTAGTCTTAATTGGAATAACTCTAGCACTTTTAGCAGTAAAGAATCACTATTTTTTTACTAGAAAAATACTAATGTTTTCGCTTTTTAAAAACCGAAAACGTTTTCTAGTAAATAAATAGTGATTCTTTACTGCTAAAAATGCTAGAGTTATTCCAGTTAAATATTTAAAGTTTAAGCAATGTGTTCTAAAGTTATGTAGTCTTATGTTAGTTTCTTATTTAACTCTTAAGATCATGAAATTGTTTCTTCATACATCAATGAGATTATTTTAGAAATTCTTTAAAATTAATGGCTAAAAGTTAATGGTAAATACACTGGCTAAAAATGCATTCATTGTGCTGCCATGAAATTGATTTCTGAATTTTATGATAATTTATGTAAAAAATTCTGACGACAAAATATTTTTTAAATCATCATTATAATTTAATACTGTATATAGTGAATTACTATAATTTTATAAGATAGATGGTCTTAGTATTGATAAAATGAGAATATACAACATTATTGATTAATATTTACTATTAATAGAAAATTTTTAGTAATATTACTGTAAATTATAATGCTATATATTATATTTAATATACAAAAAATATCATATTATGATAATTGATATGTATTGCCTATTTTGTTTATGGACTTATGTATACAACAATATTTTTTGTTTTTAATTTCATCATAAAAATTATGTAATATATACATAAATTAATGTAAATTAACGTAAATGAGAATTTGAAATTAATTAAAAGTTTTGCCCTATATAAAGTCTTACAATTAAATAATGAGATTGTAATTACAAATAGCTAGTCAACTAGATTTTCTTCTGAACTACAATGCTTCCAAAATCTAAAATTCTTCTAAAACATAAAACTGCTTACTATCAATTTAAACAAAATTCTATCACAGTCAGCATTACTGCTAGTAGTGCTGACTGTGATAGAACTTTGTTACAATGCTTCCTTCATAATATTTCTATCCTATAGTTATTCATGAATTTCAGTGTTGTTTCTAATTATTGAAGCAATTTTGGAAATTATCCTCCTGTAAATACTTCATAATAACAATCATAACTTTTGAATTTCTTCCACAGCTTTAAAATGATGATCTCTTGAAATGATTCTTCATGGAAAGAGGAAGAAGTCAGAGTGAGGTCTGATGAATAACTAAATGTTCTAAGATTATATTTTATCAAAAATTCTGATAAAATTACCGTGTGTGGAGGTATATGGAAATTGTGGTCTCATAGTGAGATATCATTTGTTATTCATTAGGACAGTTCTGTGTTCTTAATTTATCTATGTTGTCATCTAATGATATTGATGCAGGTTGTTTAGAACACCCATTAAATTTCTCTTTGCTCTTTCTTTTGTAAAATATTTTTAGCATTTGGAAACTTATGCTAAATATGACATAACATTTTACCATATTCTTGCTTTAACATCTCAAATTGTTTGTTTTTTCAAATTTGGTCAAAATTGTTTGTATTGATTTCAAAATATTTATTATAAATTTTTAACTAGATGAGCAATTTAGATACTGTTTCATAATGCTTTATGACAAATAAAGCATAAACAGTAAGCTATACTATAGAATTAAGTTAGAAGATAGAAACATATGTCATCTACAATGAGACTCACACACTGCAGTGTAGTTGGTCTTGCTATTTAATTGTCAAACCTCTTAGATATTTTTTGTATTATTCTTATTTTTGTCTTATATTCAGTTATATTTTTATTTTGTTAAACTTATCTTCCAATATTTGTGTGTTTTGTTTATCTTATTTAATTATTAATTATAAAATTCTCTTTATTAAAACAGCTTTAAAGTTCTTCAAAAATATTTCATGGAATAATGATATTTAAATTTTTTTAACATAAAACAATTTATAATACTTAAAAACTTCATTTATTTCTCATTTTCAAGTTCGTATTATAATTTCCCGTATATTTTAAAATTGTATGCACTATTTATTATCAAAACTTGATCCTAAAAAATAATTAGAACTAGGTACTAATAATATAGTACACATCTTAGGAATTCATAGCATACATCCTTATTTTTAACTAACTTGGCTCAGAACAGCAGACCATAGATTGACTTTTAATGATGAGAATGTGGAAATGTTGCATGTATTAAAATTATAAAATTGATTATTTCATTATAAAATTTGAAACTTGAAAATATTTTTACATTCTATTTTCAAAATAATAAAAATTAAAAGAAATATAATTTTTTCCTCATTTTTATTTTATCTAGATTTGAATTTTCAGTCACAATTTATGATGTTATTCTCCTCTCAATTGCACCATTCTAATATTAACTAAAAAGCTATTATTATTTCTACTTACCATACAAATAAAATTAAAAAATTTTTAGAAATCATCGAGTTAAAACCTATGAGATTGATCTGCATTATAGATATTTATTTTATTCATTCTATTTGAATCCTTCACAAAATTCATTAAAAATGCTGTACACAGATCTTAATATTACTTTTTAACTTGTGAAAATTGACTGATTTTATGTTTGATAAAGATAAAAATTAATAAAAATATAAAATCATTTTTAAATATTAAGAAATGAAAAAAAAAAAGATCTCAAAAACAAATATAAAATAAAAATGAGGAAAAAATTATATCTAGATTTGAATTTTCAGTCACAATTTATGATGTTATTCTCCTCTCAATTGCACCATTATATCTAATTAATCTTTGGTTTGGTTTAATATTAATTTATTTGAAAAAAGACGACTAATGATAATTTTCATTTTCCCTAAATTCTTGTCTTGTGATTTAATAATGATAATTATCTTAAATATTGTTATTGATATTATCATCTTTTGACAGAAATTGGCATATTATCTTTAATAAAATGTTTATTTTATTGTGTTAAACATATTCAATATTTCTAATTAGAAAGTAGCTCTTTGGCTAGAAATTCATAGATGGTTCAAAGTTAAATTATTAATGATATTTAATTTTACTAATGTGTATTTAAAATAATAGAGATAAATTTCTTTACAAGAATGATTTCTTTTACATACAGAATATTCAATTTTATTTGATAGTATATTAACACCTAACCTACATTTTAATTTAAATATTTCTGTTTTTTTATAATATTTCTGTTTTTTTATATATTATATTATTAAAAAAAATATAAAATCCATAATCAATTGCATGTGGGAATATTTTAGTTTCCTGATTTGATTCTAGCATGGGACAAATTTTTTGATTATTCAACTAAATTATAGTTAAATTTATTATTTATAAAATGCTATATTAAATCTTAAATTTAATTATTAAAATTATGATTAATTTCAAATTATTTTCACAAGAGGTCATTTGCTTTGTTTTCAAAACTATTTCAGTTTTTCATTTTGCATAGCTGCATAAGAGCATTAAATAATGATGGAGGAAGAAAAAAATTAAAAAAAGCATAGTAAAAAATTGCAATATTTAAATATTGCAATTTTTTATTTATTTAACATAACAATTATTGGAATAATATTTTTTTTCTAACTGTAGTGAAGAATGACCAAAAATATTTTGCACAAGGGCAACATAATGTCTGGGAGCATTATTTGTTTTGATTTGTTATAAGAAACATAACTATATTCAATATTTTATAATATTTAAATTAATAGTATTTGTAAGCTAATAAATTGTTCAATCAAAATAACTAATAATACTTTTTCAAGTTGATAATTTATTTTAACCTCTTTCTTCTCCTAGCAATTTTCAATTATAAAA
>AYEL01064661.1:0-37029 GCA_000484575.1 Olivierus martensii
CCCAAGAATACAATATTAGAGGTCTGAATATATCGGATATGTGTAAATCTACAATTTATTCTTTTCTTGTAAATGGAATTCTTATCGTCTCTTTTTCCTCTTCGGTAGCATAATCGAAATTGGAATCTTCATTAGAATAGATGACTACTTGGGAACAGGAACAACATTCTGATTGTGAGACATTTGATGATAGTGGACATCAATGTAAATAGAAAACTGTTTTAAATAAATGTATCGAATAAATAAACAACTTTTATTCAAAATTCAATTTCATTTTACTTTATATTAGACTATCTAACCTGTACATTCTACAGATGTATACTCTGATAATATATTTGATAAGTTTTCAAATAAAATTTTCGCCAGTTCTTTTTCTTCAAGAGTTGATTCGGATGTCAAATTTGGCCATTTGGGAAACCCAAATCATTGAGGATAATGTTTAACTCCTTAAGTATATTAAAAACATTAACTTCCATTTGTAATTCCTCAAACAAATCTCCGGTAAAACTTTTACGAAATAATTCTATTTATGCCTTTTCATTTTTTAAAATTTGATTTATTATAAAAACTTCCTTCGAACCAAGTAGTCCAGCGCTGCTATGCAACCAGTGCTGACATAGCGTTTGCACTGACCGCCTTACATCTCGTTTTTCTCTTCCGCGTCATGAATGTATCCCGAATTTGATTGTTGATTAAGTGTTTATATTTGAATTATACCTCTTAATAATCGACTGATCGAACTATCTATCGATACTATCTTTATTTATACAGTTTGGTTCCTTTTCGTTTTTACCAGGTTTGCAAGCTCCCCTTGTAAGCCTAAAAAATTTGGCTAGATGGCTGCATTTTAAAGAATTCACATATTATCATGGACGATCCAGGTTTGATTTTGGGTCTCACACCTTCAGCTTTATTGCTCTAGGCTGACTCATCTATGTGTTAATTTATATATTATATACTTATTCTAAATATTATTTGGCAGATAATTTCCATTTTGAGATATAAAATAAAAACATGGAATATAATTGAGAAATGCCATATTAGCAAAGTGCCAAAAAGCAAGGTATGCCTGTAACAATAAAATTATTATGTCATTGTTACTAATATTAAGTTAAGCAATCAACAGAATATCTATTTTTCGTTTTTTTTAATATCACAATCTTATGTTATCTATGGGAAGTATTGTATAGGTATATGCCATAGTAAGTATACGTACTTTATATTGGGTTGTTCAGAAAATAATTTCGTTTTTTCCTACCAGTGGCATTAGTTGTATTTTTACCCACCAATTTCATTCTAAGCCAATTGTCATAGTAAATTTCAACAGCTGACATTTCAAGATATATTTATAAAAAATTTTTTATTGATTCTGTGCAGTTGTTATTTTTGGTATCCTATAAAAAATGGAAAATAAAATGGAGATTTTCGGCATGTTTTTGCTTTTTTATTACCGAAAAAGTAAGAATGCTGTTCAAGCAAAAAAAAGTTATGTGAAGTATAGGGAGAAGATGTATTAACAGAATGCCAGTGTCAAAACTGATTTGCAAAATTTCATTCTAACAATTTTGATGTTAAAGATGGACCATGTGCTGGAAAGTTAGTTGAAGCTGATGATGACCAAATAATGGTATTGGTTGTTATTCAGCAGTTTGCTTTAACATAAAAAATTGCTGCAAGATTGAATTTATTGAATTCAACTGTTCATGAGCAGTTAAAATGTTGATATTTGGGTTCCACAAGTTCTCAAAGAAAGATTTACTCCATTACATAGACATCTGTGATTTGCTGCTCAAGCGTGAAAAAAATGATCTCTTTCTGAAGTGTATCATAATTGTTGATGAAAAATGGATTGTTTACAACAAAGTTGAACACAAGCGATTGTGGAGCAGAAGAAATGAACTGGCTCAAAGCATTCCAAAGTTCATCAAAAAATGATGCTCTTGTTTGGTGGGATTTCAAGGGATTTGTTTTTTTTGAGCTTCTTCCATACAATTCCATAATTAATTCAGAAGTATATTGCCACCAATTGGATAAATTGAATGATTCCATCAAACAGAAGAGGCCAGAATTGATTAACAGAAAAGGCAGTGTTTCACCATGACAATGCCAAACTTCATACAAGTTTGATGACTTCTAGTTTTTCACCATGACAATGTCAAACTTCATACAAGTTTGATGACTCATCAGAAGCTGTTACAGCTTGGATGGGATGTGCTACCATACCCACCATATTTGCCATATCTGGAACCCTCCAATTATTACTTAATCCGGTCTTTACAAAATTCTTTAGATGGTAAAACACTTAGTTTAAATGAGAATGTCAAAAATCACTTGGTTCAGTTTTTGGCAAGAAAAGATTAGAAATTGAACATGAAATCATCTACAACCAGAAAGAGATGACAACATGTGTTGGACCAAAATGGTCAACTTATAATTAAATAAAACATTTATATACTATAAAAAAATTGTTGTTCATTTTCATGAAGAAAAACGAAATTCCTTTCCAAACAACCCAATATAAATTTATTGTAAAGTACAATATCATTTTATAAATGACAGTGCAATCTATTTGTTTATATCAGCTTCATGCTCAAATATCTACTATGGCAGCTTTGTCCACCACATCTCTCATTAGCTAAATGGCATTTTTTATTCTGGAATCTCAGATGTATGTAACAATTAACATTGTCCAGAAGGATGCTAAGCAACACATATCATATATTTAATCTCAATTTTTTACTAAATCTTATTTATAATTTAATACTTTTTAAATGTATATCATATTTTTATATTTGAATTGTTTTAAAGTCCTACATCTAATTTTTAACTGATAAAAATTTATTGATGTGAAGCCTAAAACATTTTATTCTTGCTAAAGAAGTTATTATATTTCAATAGGGATGTGAAATTTGTTTTAAATATTATCTTTTTATTTTGACAAAAAATATACCTCATAAAGACTTTATCATTAAAAGAATTAGTTGGTCCGACTCGAAGTGATTCTCGTGAAGTGATCATTTCTTTAACCCACTCTAAAAATGCATATAAACGAAGAATGCCTGCATCAGCCATAGTTTCAACAAAATTAGCATCTTCTATTCCATCACCAGCATCAGCCAAAGCAAGTCTCATTCCTGTTGAAAGTTAAATATATTTAAATTTTCTTTGAATAACTTAAATTTGAGAATATAAAAAAAAACAGATAATTACCATCTGCTGAGAATTTTTCAATAGCTTCTGATAATGTAAGAAAGTTACCTGTAGATTTTGACATCTAGTAAAATTTCAAATTATTAGTTTGATTTTAAAATGAAAAAATTTAATTTGTAAAAATATACACACTTTTTCAGAATTTAAAAGAAGATGACCATTCACTCTTATACCTAGAGGCCATAGATTAATTTCATCTGGCCACATAGCACAATGTGAATACAGAAAATAAGTTAGATGATTTGGAATAAGATCTTTTCCTGAGCAACGTAAATTGAGTGGATACCAATATTGAAATTCCTGTTTCAATTTAATTAGGTTTTCTTTAGAAATCTTTGTAGAAGGAAAAGGAGCATCTTTGAAAAATATAAAATCCCAAACTTCAGGTACAAGTTCTTCTGACCTATAGAAAAATATTTTCTTGTAATGAAAATTATTTAAACTATAAAAATCTAAAACAATGCTTATTTAAAAATATGATTAGAACAATTTCAAAATCATCAATAATGAATAATAAATCATCAATAAAATCATTTTATAATCACTGAATTTGAAAATCTAAGAATTTTAAGAGTATATATATATATACAAATTAATTATATTGTTGTTATTGTTTATTTTTGTTTTACAAAAATACTTATTTCTATAAATATTTATTATAAATAAGATTTTGTAAAAGAATATTATGTTTATTCTTTGTAGTTTGTGTAGCCAAGTAATAAATCATATTCTGAAATTCTCTGAATATATGCTTTTATGATTAATAATAATGAATTTTTCTATAATTGAAATAACATCTAGTCAATGTAAGAATCTTATTGGAATTAAAAATAATTTTATAAAATTATTTCCTACAGAAGTAATTATGTTTCATAAAATAATTCAATTAGCAAAAAAAATTTATATATAATTATATTAGTATATCTTAATTAGATAATATATAAAATGTAAATGTTACTTGAATATCTTGTCATTTTATTGTGTTATCAACTTTCAATTCATTAATATTGTGATTTTCTACATGATGTTCTTAATTTTTGTTTTATCATCATCCTTAAATTTATGGATGATGATAAAACATCATTATTGATAAATTTCACCATTATACCAAACATATTTATAGCAATATTATGATCTTAAATTAGATATTTGGAAATTAGTACTAAAACATATTTAAAAAAAAGAAAGGACAAAAGTGTTGTTCTTGATAATCTGATCAAGAAAATGCAAAATTATATATATACAGCTAATAAAATTAATAAAATTTAAAATAAAAAAAGTTGAATAAAATTGAATACCTTTACAAAATAAAAAAATCCATAACAGTCTGCCTATTATATTATCTCAAAAAATATTCTTACAAAAATATAAAAGCAGGTCAAAAAGCTTTTAATCATATATCATTAAATAACTATAATAATGAAGATGTTTTTGGCCATTTAGGCCCTTATCAGTTAGAAAAGAATATATAAAAGAATATTAATTGAAAAAGAGAATATATATGATGTAGTTCTATTTAGGATTTCATATGATACAAAAATAAACAGCACTGATCAGGAAAAAAATTTTATTACAGAAATATTTTTGACTTACCTGTGAGGTCATTTTCAGCTATACTACTGACACAGAAAGACAGGATGAAACAGCAGTTGTTCACCATTTGATATTACAATAAACAAACAAGTTGTATGTGATAAAAAAGTTAAAAGAAACTATATGATTGAAATTTATCCTATAAAATCTATATTTTTAGGAGTGCTATGAGAGCATTCCTAAAATCCTAATTAAATATAAGATAGTAGTAGTTATGGAAAAAATCAAAATATATATACGTATATAATAATAATAATAATATGTATAATGATAATATAATTATGATATACAATAGGAAAATTACATAAAAAGTTGAGAGACTGAAAATTCAATTTGGTGAATATCTCAACAAGTGTCTGGTGTGAAATAAGTTATACTGCATTATCCATTGATATACCATGACTAGGCATTAGAAAGATTATTAGGATCACATTTGTTAATGATGTGGTTATTTTTGGAATGAATAAAGGATATGAATCATTTTAGCAGTCCATATAGTAGAAGTAATCTGGATTATATGTGCATCTGACTATTTGATGGAAATGTGCTCTAAAGCATGGAAACTGAGGCTGATTGTTGTGTTTTCTCTCCTTAGATTGGTTTGATGCTGAGCCAGGTGGGTTTTAGATCTCTTGATGGATATCTGATATACAATTTGTCTCTGTTCAAAGAATTGTTTTTTAATGGGATCTAGTAGACACCTAGTTTTTTTGTTGTTCAGTATCCTTGGTTTAATGTTTGTTTTTAAATATATCATATTTGAAATCAAAATATTGAAACAAATTTACAGATGTACATTTAGATAACTGCTTATGAGCAAGTAATTCCAATTATATCCTTGATTACAATAAATTAGTAGAAGAATTACAGGATCAAATTTTGCATTAAGTTTATGCATATAATAACAATTACTAATAATTTTATTTAATTTGATTTTGTGTTATGTATGTACCTTTAATTTTGATTTTTTAGTTATTACATGCATATATAATCTTTATTTGGTATAAATATAGATATTTCAAAACATTTATTTTGTTTATTTATTACAACTTGTGATTAGAAAATTAAATTAGTAATTTGATTTTTTTTTTTCAAAAATTAAACTGTGCCCCTTGATGGTTTTAAAAATTTTTATTGTGCCGTTAGTAACAAAAAAGTTGCCAATCCTTGTTCTATGGAATAATGGACGGAATATTGCCATCTTATAATGATACAGATTATATGATAGGTTATAAATGAAGTAATTCATATCTTTACTCAATCCAAAAATAACCATGTCATTAACAAATTTGATTGCAGTAACCTATCTAGTGCCTGGTCATGTTGAGTCTATGGATAATACAGTATATCTCATTTCGTAGACATTTGCTGAAATGTATGCTGAATTGAACTTTCACTCTCTCAACATTTTATTTTTTATGTATTCTTTTATTCAAATCCGGGTCTCACATCCCCTGTTTTGGAGGGGTCTGGCTCGGCCCGTTGAACCCCCATCCTTCAACAGTCCGGTTGACCTCATCATGGGTGTTGGCCAGCCTGTGATGGGCTCTACAAGTGGCCGCTGCCAAATAAAGAATATCCCATGAGGATATGAGGCTTAACAAAACTAACCTGACCTATTCTTTTCGTACTTCATATATCTTAAAATAAAAATTCTCGATTATAACACAAAGAATTTTACTCGAATTTTCGCTATACTGTTAAATAAATTTCTCTTTTTAAAGTACATTTCTTTCTAGAATATTTCGCAATTATAATTTTTAAAATTATTTAACACTCAAATGATGGAAAAATCATGACTTTTAAGCCATAACAATTTTAAAAATTATCTTCATTTTTTAAATCCCTTTGGTAGAGAATTACGAGTTGGTATAATTTTTCCTAATCAAGTCATGGTACCTATGTCACATTTCCAAATTTTAAGATTTCTAGATCATAGGGGAGTACTTAAATTCTTGTAAACAATCTGATAACCAAGTTTCATTTCAACTATTTAAAATTGTTAAATTATATATTATATCCAAGTACAATATACGAAAAGGATAGAATATGTACGACTGTTTACTTTTGATATGACTGATTGATTATCCATTATTATATTATTCTTGATGATCATTAAATAATCATGTTTATTACTTTTATGATAGGAATTTAAAGAATTACTGTAACTTGTGAAATCAATAATTTGAAACAAAGCACGTTTTTAAGTGTAGCTGTCATTCATTTTCATGTTAAAATTAGACTACAATGCAATTAATAAATAATTATAAATTGAATATTATTGTCTATTGTGAATTACAAACGAATATAAATAACCCGAATTCAATTATTTTTATACATAAATTTATCAACTGTTGGAAAATCATTATTCATATTTTTTTTTCTAATGTAAATTTTATACGAAAAAATTTATCAATATAACACAGTGGTTTTTCAAACTTTTTAATGATTTCTTGCGTTACGGTCGCTTTACAATTTTTTTGGTTTGCTCGCGACCTTGTAAAATTAACTACAGTAACACAGTGGTTGTCTAAATTGGAGTCCGCGGTCTCCTAGAGGATCGCAGACCCCAGTTTGAGAACCCCTGATATAGCATAATATACGCTAACCTTCAATATTAGATAATTGAGAAGAGTGCTGCTTTCAAAGATCCTTCTATCAAAATATTTTAAGATAATTTTCTCGGCTACTACTTTAATATCCAAATATATAAATAGGTAAACAGAATAATAATTAATCCATTAAGAATGTACTTTACAGAAATTTTTCTGTAAAGTACATAAATTAATGGATTTTGTCGATTATACAATTTTTATTGCTTTCGAAATGTATATCCATTAATTTTAAGTGCAGATATGATTATTTGGTTAACATCTACTTGTAATATGAAGTACATGTACATGAATTTCATATTCTTAACAAAATATTAATCAATCACACTGTTTGTATGAAATATTTCTTGAACTTTATGAAAAATACATTTCATCTTGCAGCAATAATTGTTAAAAGATAAATTTGAATACTTAATCCATCAGGTAATATATAATTAATTAGCTCTCATAACGAAATAATTAATAACTGTTGAATGGCATAAAATTATTTAATGAACGATATTACAAAATTTAAAATTTAGCTGGAAAGTCTGTACTTTTTCATTTATAAATTCGCCATACTTTTATATTTTATAAAACATTTCTGTAAATGAGTTTCCAATTGTTATATTTATTGAGTTCTTCCTTCACAAAACTTTTTATGCCTGTTTTAACAGTCATATGTCGTAAAGACATACTTCTTCTTATATTTTGCGTCGGCCGGATGGCCGCGTGGTAAAACTTTGGCTTACCACCCTGGAGGATCTGGGTTCAAATCCGGGTCCCATACCTCCAATTTTTAGGGGGAGTACGGGTCCGGCCCGTTGAACCCCATCTTTCAACCATCCGCTTGACCCCTTCATGAATATTGGCCAGCCTATGATAGTCTCTATAAGTGGGCGCCATCAGACACAGAATATCCCACGAGGACATGCAGACTTCACATTTTTCTTCTTGCATTTTGCGTCGGCCGGATGGCCACGTGGTAAAACTTTGGCTTACCACCCTGGAGGATCTGGGTTCAAATCCGGGTCCCACACCTCCATTTTTTAGGAGGAGTACGGGTCCGGCCCGTTGAACCCCATCTTTCAGCCATCCGCTTGACCCCTTCATGAATATTGGCCAGCATGTGATGGGCTCTATAAGTGGGCGCCATCAGACACAGAATATCCCACGAGGACATGCAGACTTCACATAATACATTTAATAACCGTATTTTTTTTTGTCAACAGATGACGCCACTTTCCACTTGGTAAGAGTACTATGTGGCGGGGCGAAACAAGCCCTTCCATAGGCTGCCCACCCCTGCGGAGTCGTATTTTTTTTTGTCAACAGATGACGCCACTTTCCACTCGGTAAGAGTACTAAGTGGCGGGAAAAATCAAAAAATATATAAATTATCAAAATATCCTATATTTCTCCAAACTAAATAAATTTATCCTACATAACTTCTTATATTTTAATACTGGATGGATTAATATCAAAATAATAATAGTAATTAAAAATTCATGCTTTTAATTATATATTTGCTATTTTGATTTCAGTATTTATAAATTTGAAAAAATAAATGAATTTATTAGATTTTACCATAATTTTAATGTATTACAATATATTCTGAAATTTATAACTTTAAAAATTCTCTGTTTAAAAGCATTTTATAAATTTTGAAATTATTTCATGAATTAAATTTAAATACATATTTCAAATATCCTATTGATTCATTAATTAATCTGTAATGTGATTTCTTAAATGTTAGCAAAATTTAAAATTAGAAAATTAAAATTTTTTAATGCAAATTAAATTTGAGTTTTCATAAATGGGAAATAATGTGTTAAAAAGATAAATATACAATATTAATATATATTTTGAAAACGTTTTGTTAATCATTGTAAAACTGAAACATTGGTACTGTAAATTATAGCAAAGTTAAATTTTTGAAATTTATGATTTGTCTGAAAAAATTTTCAACATTCAAATTAAAAGATTTGAAGACTACAATAGCATTATTTATAATGTTAATAAAAAAAAAATTTTTTTATCAAAAGAAAAAGCTTTAAATCAGTTCAAACTTCTTAATTCAAACTAGATATCTGTTTATAAACATTTGATGATGATGATGATGATATATTTTTATTGTAAATATATAAATTTTTGTAATTTTGATATACATCTCTATTTTTAATTGATATTTTTATTAATTATTAATTAAATAATTGAATACTGTAAATCTAAAAAAATAATAATTTCATTTATGCAATCACAGTAATGTTTGAAAAATGTTTATCAATTTTTTGTTTTATGAAATTTATAATTAGTTTCATTTTGATCATTAAAAATTTTTTAAATTATAAAATTTACATATGAATTTTTATTGAAATATTTCTTCATAATCAAACTTCTGATACAGAGCAAAATATTTTAATGGTTATGAGTAGGTTTGATTGTTTATTAAAGAAAATCGTACCGGTCCCCCGGGATAGCTGACAGGGGGCACTAAAGTTGCCAGTCCTGCTGTAGCAGCTTTGTTCTGTATGGCAGATGCTGAAACTATCTGAGCAGACGACAGGGATGTGAGGGAGTGTAGTGCCTTCTCCTTCGCTGCTTGGTCCTGGGAGCAAAACAAAGAGACGATCTGAGCGGACGACATGGAGGACATGGACTGGAGAGCTGCCTCCTTCGCTGCCTGGTCCTGCCAGGGAAAAAAAGAGGATCGGGACCTATTGATGGCAGCGCGGTCTCTGATTGGGGAGCTGGTATTGCCACCAGTTTTGCATATTATATGAATGTCATCTTCATGCATCCTTTTGATTGTATTCTTTTAAAAGTAAACAACAGGAAAAAGAAATGTGGAAATGTACACTGTACACCTAATAAAGAAAAGTCTAGATGCTAACGTGTACAGTTGCCTCAGCTTTTTGTTAATATTTAGACTTTAAAGATTATACTTTCAATGTAGATGTTAGTTAAAAGAAATTCTTAGCTAACATAACAGCTACTGATAGAAATCAATTTATAATAATATTAATACTGATATTAGTTATGAAAAACAGATCATGCTAACTTGCAGAGCTTCATTCGGATGTTAAATTACATTGAATTAAAAATTTAAAGACAAAAATATATATATAAAAAGAGAAAATGATTGTCTTTTTTCTTTTTGTTAAAATAAAAATTCAAAATTTTCAAAAATTTAATTTCAATCAAATTTATAAATGAGAAAGAGAGTTTTCATTGTTATTTCAGCCACAGTGCACTAAAGCTATTCACATATGACAATTTGAAGCATGCATATAGTAATAGGGGTTGAGAAAAGTATTTGGCTATTCCCACATATAAAACAATTTACTCTAATATATTTTAACTTAGAATTTAAAATTTTAGAAAATTTATATAATAATTAAGTTTTATAATTTTATGATACTTTTTCAATTCAATTCCACTTGCCTTTAATTTGGCTTGTATTTCTCTGGATCTTCGACGGGCAAGAACTTGAATGTGACTAGACACTTGTTTCCGAGTCCGTGTCTTGCCCGTTCTTAGCTTTATATACCGCGCTATTAACTCATTACGACCTATATAAATTAAATAAAATTTATAAATTAAGCAAATTTAATTTGTTATATTTAAAAATTAAGACAATTATTGAAAATAAATAAATATATAAGTTATATTTATTAAATAAAGCAGCACTCCATTGATTTTATTAACTGCAAATTAAAGAACAAAACTTACAAATATGGTTATTTTATGCTCTTGACAATTACCCACATACTTATCATGCATCATTAGCTTAATTATATTATGCATGGTACATCAAATTCTAACTCCGGAGTGTTTTTTCCCTTAATGTTTATTATATTTTATTCATTTATTTTAACAACTTGAAGTAATGAAATTTAAATATTAAATATGAACAGTTTGAAATGGTATTGCTAGAAATATTTATTAAGCTCATTTCACTTTGTTTATCTAAATTAAGCAAGAGAGTTATCAAGTCAATTCAGCAATGACAAAATGCTAATCATTCAGACAAAATTCCAATATAAGTGACAGCATTTGAGGATATCCATCTTTCTGACAGTAACTCTACCCACATCAATCTTACATGTCTCAATATAATCTAGATTCACCAAAAAGAGTGAATTCAGAAAACAGAGTCTTAATACTGGCTTTCACAATGCTCTTTATGACAAGTATATTAAGTTAGTAAACAAAAAGAATAAAGTAACTGCTGGAATTTTGAAAATCCAGAAAATTGATGGCATAAACATGAATCTGGAAATGGCATAATGTATCAATTAACTTTTCTCATTAAAAGTGTAATTTTTTAAATAGCAATTTATGCTTTTAACCTTATAAAAACAACAAATAAATTGTTTCAAAACAAAATTCTATAAGAATTTAAATATTTATTAATTTATTTTTATTTTTTTGCTTTAAAATGGCAAAAAATTACACTTAACTAAATCAAATATCAATATAGTTCACTAATTCTAGTATAGATTTACAAAAGAAAACATCATGCTGCATTTGCACACTCCAATAAGTAAATAACTCAGCCAGCAACAAAATGAAATTTCCTTTCAAAATAGACATTCCATGAAATAGAATCACTCGAAAAATTTAAAGAAAAGAGTAAAAAACCGACTGGACGAAAGAAAACAAAAATAGTGAAAAGTGATAGAGAGATATAAAGAAAAAGTGCGCTCTTTTCCCATTTCAACTGTACCACAGTCAAATTCCTGGCCGCACCGGGTGGGAAAGAAACCTAAAAGTGATTGTTATCACCAAATCGACCGCCATCCCTAGACTTTTCGTGATACAGCCTTACGGACACAAAGGAGCTGCACACAGAACGACAAAACTATGTCAGGAATGTTCAATTATGGCCGGAATATATAAAGCAACGGGTATACGTGAGCCAGCCAGCTGTCTCGCTCATTGCGATCGAACGTCTCCTAACGTTTCATACCACATGGAGCACGAAAGCAGACAACGCTGCAGAATGGAATGTCTGGAATTTGCTATCTATTTCATTACTCTGAGGGGTCCGCCGGAGTTTCTCGGCAACTTTGCAGACATGCGCACACCATCAGGCCATTTATAGCCGTTTATTTCCCTCGCCTAGATATCCACCAAGTTTTTTCCTCTTTCTTTTGCCCTGCAATTTTTTTTCGTTCGACTCTGACAGAAAACGATTCGCCGCACGTCTTTAATTGATATTAAATGCTCTTTTTAATTAAAGTCGTGCAGAATATAAATTTAACATCTTCAAACATCTGTCGTATAACTGCAGCTATCTTCGACGATAAACATTAGTAAAAAACCTCTTAAAAATATATAAAAATCTTTACTTTCTTTCGTTTAAATGCGGGTTGTCATACCGGCAACGAGACAGGAATATTACAGAATGCGTAATTTGGCCGGGGAAAAACGTTGTCTTAATGACAGAGCCTTGAATGCGGCGGCATTAAATTTAGCAGCTATCAGACGACAGGAAATGTAGTGACAGGTGGGTCTTGTGTGTATGTGTGTAGGACGGGCCCCCTCTTTTGTGGCGGGTCAGGGCCAAACTGGTCCTCCAGGTACACAGGAAATGGCATCTTATCTCATTCACTTCAGCCCAAGACTGGTTCTCGATCGAGTCTTTTACTACCCCTCCCCTGTTACTGGTCTGTTGGCTAATGTGTTGCGAAGGCTATACAGATTTAACAGATTAACCTTTACTTAATTCGACACTTTTTTTCCTAAAAGCAAATCAAATATCGAATAATGCATTTTTATCGGAGAAATTTAAAGCGTAGACTGTCGGAAATTAAACTCGAAGAAAAAAAAAACATACTCGGGCTATTAAACAAACATCGATACGACCAATTACGACTGCAACATCGCAGATAGAAGCAAATTATAACAGTGTAGCTCTGTTTCGCTCGCTTAAAAACCAATCTTCCGGATGGTTCGAAACAGTTCACCAGGAGACAAATAAACCAAGTGGAACGCATCGGCTGTATTTTCCATAACGGGTAATATTTCTGTCATATATTCGACTCTAACGGAACTGATAAAGGACCGTCGTCTATTTTGATCCATCACTAGCTTTTCCTGACAAGTGACTGGTGACGATTTCTGCACCAATCGGCACTTCCGACATTATATGCTAGATAAAACTTTAAAAATGAGATAATGTCGTGGTTAAGAGATATTTTAAATACAAAAATAATAAACTTTCAATCTCATTAATCCCGTCTCTCGTACGGTAATTTAACCCCGATATCGTTTACGATTCGATTTTATTATTATTATTTTTTCTTTAAAACTACGTCTAAAGTACGTATGATATTGAAAATACGTCTCTCCGAGATGATAAAGTAGACCTATTACCGAAACATAAACGAATTTGATCTTTTCATGACAAGAGTGCACGAGAAATCTTAACATGACGTATTATATGACGTAATTTTGGGAACTGATAACTTGATTTTGCAGCTTCGGCCTATCTGTTTATTCCGCGAACGATTCTGGGAGTGGAATATTTTCCGAGTAATACGATCCGGTCAACAAATAAATGCCGATATCTACTTTTAAAATCGTGTAGAATATCGAATTATTGTGATGTTTGTCGGGTTGTATTAAACCCGTTCCATTTAGAGCCAAAAAAAGAAGGGGGATTGATTTTTTCAGTTCTGCGGAAATTACTCATCGATTAAATATGTCTATCTATTGTAATCTGCAAAAGCGAGTTGCTTCCGATTATTTTTAGCTTGGCTATCTCGTAGAGAGAAGTTTAACATCCACTTTCATAATAGAGAAAAGTATATTACGGAACATGGAGTAGGCCTACAGACGTCGTTCACTCGCTAAAGAAGAAAATGTGCGTGTTGTAGGTGGAACTTGTTTATTGAAACACATACATTATGCGTTTGTGTTTTAATAAACACGTTAATAAGCGATGACGTGGCGCCCACTTACCGTACATCTTCCCTTCATCGGACAAGATGATTTTCCGACGCCCACATGGTGGGTAAATGGCCAGCGCCTCTTGAAAACTCTGTTCGATGTCGGGGCTCCAAACTCCTTCGGCGTCATTATTGGACACGTCGACCTTGCCTGTGCTGTCTTTGCTGTTGCTGTCCTCCGAGCCATTAGCTTCGGGTGGGGGTGGCACGGCGGCACCACCTGTTGCGGGGCCCGTCGGGGGCGGAGCAGAGTTCCACGGAGACGAAATTTTGGCGGCTGAGAAGGGAACACCACACACTGAAAGAGAGATAAATCACAACGTTATACTTTGCCCTTCTGTTCTCCTACCCTTTGCCTAAACTCTTTTAACAACAACGCTCTAAAACTTCCCCGCTCTCTTACAGTTCTGCCCGTCGACGATTATATACATTTGAGTTAACGTTTAGAAATGAAATAATAAAACGTAAATCACAAAATTCGGTCGATAAATCGAATGCCTTTAAAATAATTCTCTAAATATGTCTGAAACGCTCGACATTTTTCAATTTAAATGCCGAATTTTTCGACTTTCACAAATTTTTACATGCCTATTATTAACACATTACATCGTTAGGCCTATTAACGTACTCGATAGGCCTAAATGTCGGATTTCCTTGTAAGTGTTTGAGTTCTATCACTATTTATCAATAAAATATTTATCGATTTAATACATCTCGGTCGCATTTTAATCTTATATAGCGTGTGTCGTTGCATTTTCGGTCGAAAAGTAATTTTAATTTTCCGCCGAAACCATATAAAATGAATTAAATTGTAAGCAAGTTTACTTTTCCCGAAACTGTAGTGAACAATTGCCAAAACCGCAGACAATTTGGCGTTTCACTTCTACAACCGTTTACTTAAGCATTAATGAAGAGCAGTTAGTGAAAACAAGAAAGTTTTCAACCTATACAGTGCTGTTTTTGGCATTAAAAGCGACAATAAATAGTAAAAAACCATTACACTTCAAAATAAGTGATGATCCTGAAACTTCACGGATTTATATAGATCCGTCGAAAATAGTATCATTCAATCCGTTAAGTGAACTGAACTATCGTCAATATTAATTGATAAAACTTAAACGATCAAATTTTCTTAATTTCCCCAACGAAAACGGATCGTAAATCCTTTGTTTATTGCACTAAAATCGTGATATTTTTCATCTGCAATGGGCGTTTTAAAAATCGTTAATATTTGCCAATCCAACAATAAAGATCGATCTTGGTCGCTTAAATTTTATTAAATGGAGAAAGATTATCGATAAAAATCTTACTGTTGTCTGGAACTTAGCAAGATATGATTAGTTAAAAAGAAATACTCCAGTCGTAGTATTAACATAGTAAAAGATAACCTAGAGACCGCGATGTAACATGTACGGGAAATGGTGGTTAAGTTTTTATCAAATAAAAAAATAGACTAATTTAGTTCTTATCTGGAGGAAATATAATACCGGGAACACAGGAAGAATGTGTCATCTTAAAGAGATATAAGGGTATAAAATTTTAACAAATTGATAATCATCTTTGACCTATCAGCAACATCTACTCCTCCCGACGATGGTTTTATTCGATGTGGAAACAAAATTTCTTAAACTTAAAGAAAAAAAAACATCATCTATTGTTTTACTTTGTCTATTGTATTATTAATTATATGGCAGGCTAATAACGATTGCTTCCATGTCTGGCGGGCGAAAAAAAAAAAAGTGTGATGACTTGCCACCGGATTGACCATTAAAAGACAAGACGATAAACAAAACAATGGAAAACTGTGTTATCATTAACGGTGTTTCGGTGGTCCGTCGGAAGAAACACTGAGGGATATGTCGGATTAGTGGAAGAGGCAACGTTTGGGATACTTAAGCCGCAATCTCACGTGATGTGAAGTAGTCAAGTGTGACAACTGACCCGAATTTATAAACTTGTCGCCGCTCGAAATTATACAGTCATCGACCGTAATATTATTGTGCCCCACCAGAAATAAGCAGATAGTGCAGTGTGTCTGTCAATAGAGAAATTAGCGTATCAGGCAGTGACAGAGTTGGGCAAGAGTACTTTTTTTTCTATCTAGATTTACTAGATAAATTCGCCATATTTTTGGCGTTAAAACTTGCATCATGTAAAAAGACAAAGTTCAATCAATAATTTTAGATAAAATACTACGGTTCACGAAATACATGAAAATTCAGCATACAAATGAAACCTGAGAGAGAGATATCGTTACTTGTTTGGCCGACGAATTTCGAAACTTGTTTCTCGCTCGGGGGATATCTGAGTGACCAAATATGATTGAGAAATTGAAAATATCTAAAAAAATAAAGAACTAAAACAATTGCAATGTCTTACGAAAATCGCGAGTGAAAGTCGGAAAACGGCAACTATCCCACGAATCAAAAGATGAGGACGAACTTCGTTATATTAAATTGTTCGTCTGTCAAAAGCAGTGACTGATGCGATGCTTAAAACGGATACGAGAATAATTTTATTTAGCAAGATAAACATATAAAACGAATTAGGTCTAAATACTCGAAATTCTAAGACGAAAATCGTCAAACGATACAATAATATCAATTAGATCACAAAAGGTTTAAACATTTCATTTGTCTTTTAATTAAAACTAGATAAACAACTTTAAAAATTTATGAAAGTCGTTCATTTACGAGATTACTCAGGCCTGATGCTTCCAACATCCAACGGCGATTGATTCCGGCTGAAACCTTTCATCTACTCTTTTCATAAAATAAATATAAAATACACAATTGCATTATATTATCGAACCAAAATAAACTTATCCTTTCTTTTTCCCTTGTTTATTTATAAATAAAGATGCGAATTACCAGTCGCGATAGCTTTAAAAGCTTTAAAAGAAATAGCTTTAAAGTTCTTTTTAATTCTTTTTTTTTACTTAGCTGTAAACTGGAAACATAAAAATATGTCATATCATCCTAAGTTGCTTAAAGAAAAAGGATATTTTCTACTGATTCAGTATATCTGATTTTTTTCATATCTGGATCCGGTTTATATTTTCTAATAACTTATTTTTTTTTTAAATAAAACTTTTAAGTTTATTTTTAATTCAATATATTTTTTTACTTAGATTTTTTTAGTGAATACCGAATTTTAAAATTCTGTTCCGTCAAAATACAGAATACTGTATATATTTTTAAAGTAAAATAACGTTACCGTATTCTTTGCATATGATACACAAACTTGCAGTTTTGAGTGTCTCTGTATTAAATTTTGATGTAAATATGATTGTGAACGATAGTATTAATGGTTATTTGTGTATTCAGTATGACTCAAAACAAAGCAGTTTTCTAAAACATTCTAACAACAAAATTTCGGACAACGGATTAACCACATGAAAAATAATACCGATAATTTTGAATAAAGATTTTTATCGGTTATGTGTAGTTTCTATAATGTTAAATACATAAAACGTGGATCGTGAACTATAAGTATGATTTTTGGACTTTAATCTATGTATACATCCTAAAAACTTAATTTCGTGTGTTCAGACTTCTGGAGCCATGAGCAACAAACTGTTTTATCCTCATACAAACTTACTGGTGTTATACAACAAAAATTCAGTTTGGCACTCGAACTCGTGTTTAATAAATATACGAAGTATATTTACAAAACATGTAATAATACGCTAGAGTGTAGAATGATTATTTATTTGTAACTAAAATATTGTATAGTGTTTTTTACTGAGAAATTTCATCCACACAGCGTTGGTCACAGTTTAAAGTTCGAGAAGAAAGTCTCCAATAAAAATAATATCCATCCGATAAAAATGCAATAAAATTATCTCCGGCTTCGGGAGTTTTCAATATGTGAATTTTTAGATTTAAAAAATATATATGGATCAAAGATGATAATTTTAATGGGTCTTGATAGGAACTGATTGGCGACTACAAGAAGAAAAAATGAGAGGTGAAATTAGACGTTGAAAACCACCATAAATTTCGAGACAGTTTTGCACATTCAGTTCCGATAACCAGTTATAAAACCCGATTTAGAACCAGGTTGAGTGAAAGTCCCTGCCGGAAACTGGTGGGGATAGAAAAAGAATGGCAGACAAAAGCACAAACCGGAAGTCTACGTGGGGAACAAACGAACGGAAACTAAACCAAAGACATTATTTCTGTCTCTTGACCGCCGGATCTTCAGAACAAACATATTGACTCGATTGTCAACAAGATGGCCGTAAAGGTCGCTGTCCTTTCTATCTATGAAAAGTCACATCCGCTACTTTGGGGGCCCCACTTTATTCGTCTTGCGAAATCTTAAACTTCTCCAAGGTAGAAAGACGCAGGAACTGTGTGGGCGAAGCGTGCTGGTTTTCGACGACCATTGCCCCTTACGAATAGCAGTTAGTTCTCTCATTACTCAGCATTCATCGGTCGGCTGCAGAAGAAAAAAACGCAGCTATTGACGTCATAAGAGTCATTGGAGATGGTCGTCTTACTACCCGGATCTTTGGAAGAGTTTTCTATAGCACAGCCAACTAAAGTCTCCACCTCTAGTTCGCTAAATGCTATAAAACTTGGCCAATTCCAAATGCGATCGTGATGTCAATAGTACAAAAAAAAACGAGAACCCCATTCTCTCCACCCTAGGGCGTATAATCGAGCCACCGCCTTTTTTTTGTAATGCGTTTACGGGGGTGTTTGAAATCGTTTCGTGTTTAATACGTTAACAGGACTAGTTCATTTTGTTAGTACAAAGTTTGACTTAATTGGCGCAATCAGCAGCGCACGAGACTATAAATAGCAAGCAGAGCAATCAAAATGGGCGTTTATTTTTGGTTCAGTAACTCGATCACGTGGTCTTAAAATCAACAAGCACTCGATCACTTTTTCAAAGAAAGATTTTATAAAATATTGTATATTATTCTAGCATAATACGCTATATGACAGTCCGAATATTTACTTTATTTTTTTTTTGCAAAATAATTATCGCAGTCGTAAATATCGGATTGGCTACTGTTGGAAAAGCGAAAGTTTTCGCCATTTTTTCCTACTGTCTAAATGCATATATATTTTTTATGGATAAATAAAAATCTACGAGATCTTAACGGCTTTAAGTTAGTGTAGCGAGAAACATTTATGAAATTTAATGACCGCCAGTGTCTGTAGTCAAAAGAGTTTTGTTCCAATGACCTACTCCGTCGAAGGTCATTTCGTGTCAAATTATGAATCACCCAAAGTCCGATTGGTGGCTTTAAGCCAATCTTGCGACGCAAATAAACCGAGAAAGCTGTAACCAGCGTAAATACTCAAATCTCGACTTTGAAATTGGGCGTTTACTGTTACAACAGGTGGCGATGACATCGCACCATTTTCGGCTCACCGCATAACCTCGTCCATAGCACCACCCGTTTGAGTTACGTCACCCAGGTACACGAACGCACGGTGACGTCACTCGGTTAATGGCTGATGTGTATCGGGCCAAGTTGCAGCTCCCGTACCCCAATATTCCTATCGATGTCGCCTGGCAAGTGAATGTGGTTTATTCGAACGTCATCGTTCGAGTTCTGAATTATTCTTTTTAAAAAGAAATAAAACATAAAAATATATATGGTTACAGGCATCGAAAACAATACAAATGCCATTTTACTGCGGGCAATTTTTAGAACGTGTTCCTTTTCCTTCTTACGTGACGTATAGAAGTTGAAGGGTCAACCAATCGTAACAAACACTAGAAAAACCCCTAGGGGTTAAAGATAAAAAAACTGCTATTATAAAAAATTTCATCGATTTGGCACAGCTAACTAAGGTCGAGACAGTAATATTTATAGTGTGAAGAGAGTGGAGAGACGAGAAAGAGGGGAAAAAAACTAACGCCATGTTACTAAGACGACATACTATAAATACAGAAAACTGACAGAGGGTTGGTTGGGTTGAACTTCGTCTGTTTCGTTACGTCCCGTCACTGACCTACTTCATCAACGAACTGTAAAATAACAGTTAATTTCGTCCACTTTCATTAGTTTAACTACTGCTTACAAAATGATAATTCTAAGATGGATGCGAAGAATTAATGTTTACAACTCGATAGATTAAAGCTTCAATTAGACTAAATGTCGCAGTTGGGGGAGGAGTACCGAACAAAAGAAAATATTGTACTACAATGACTTCTGCATTCGAAGCACTTAGCCACAGGTATGGTCGGTACTAAACAACACCCCTATCTACTAGTTGCTATGACTACATAGACATTTCGCGGTATTTGGTCTGCAGGTGATTTCTTAGAAGTTGGCTTTTGTTGTTATGCCGTCTTTTCTGTCGTTGGTTGGAAATATTAAAAAATATATGAACCAAAAATCACACTTTAGGTCTATTCTACCGTCGAAATGCACAATTTGAACGCACTTCGCATCTTTTAATTGTGTTTCGTGTACTTCCGCGAGCACTCGACCACAGAATGATTTGACAGCGAAGCGGGGTGAAAAGAAACCATCTGGGCCAATCCCCTCGCGGGACACAATCTAGAATATAATTGTGAAATTCAAGGTCCTTCGCTTCTTTCAGGCAACTTTCGCACCTGTTTGTCCATTGTATGGATGCTACTAACCCTATACAATAAAAATGGACGCTATCCTCTTTTTTTTCAATCAAACTAGCTCGCTTTACATAATTATAGAAGCGGGAAAAATATCTGGAAATACTGAATATATATATATTCTTGCTAACGAAAGAATATATATATTCTTTCGTTTCCAAGAGATTTTTAAATCTAAATAATGGCCTACTAAATTTATTTGCAAAAGAATGATACTGTAAAAGCCTATAACGAAATACAGATTAACTGAATGATTTGCGGATTATTCAGCTATCCTCGTAACAGTTCGATAAAATGTGTATTATTATTATTATCCAAATTATTTATTGAATATATTAACGAGTTTTCGCTGCAGTAATTTTTAATTACTGAAAAAGAAATAAAAACATTCGAATGTCCGAATTATCACGTTTTCGATAGAAGCGTTTATATATTTTAAACGATGCTAAATACACCACAACGCATGATCGAAATTTTATCATCCGAATCGGCCGTTACAAGTACTGTTTAAATTGTGAAACATTAGAGCAAAACAAACGAAAGAAGGAAAAAAAAAAATTGTATTTTTCGGAGACATTCGACCTCTGGCAGATGGTCTACTCGAGTTTAGTCGAACATAGAAATGTCTTGTGGCTTACATTAAGTTGAAAGGCGATAGCTAGCAGATGTTTAGAAACCGACTTTTATTAAGTAATACTATTGGTTGTTGAACTTTCGAATTTTCAAAACTGGCCAATTGCGATATTCATCCGACACGACTTATCGAATCCACTCAGATACGGTTAGCTTTTTTTCGATTTGTCATACTAAACTTGTTTCGGATAAATATCCGGACAAAAAAATGGCATTAGAATGGAGAAAAAAAAATCTTGCTAAGGTTAAGGGGCCAACAATTTTCCTTGGGAGTCAAGATTATAATTACTGTGTTCGGTTATCAAATTGTTGTTCCAAACCTCTCATTCTTTGCACCTTGAAATATAATAATTTTAAACCATCAGAATCTTTATATTGATTTAATTATAATTATTATTAAAATCAAAATTAATAGATTTTTTTATAACACAATTATTGTTATTATTATTATTATTAATTTAAAACGTTTTTAAAATTTTAATTAAGAGAGATGATGCGCGTAAAAGAGTAAACTGCTGATATCAGACGTACGGTATCGTTTCCACAGCTTTAAGTTCCCGGGAAATTATTTTTGTAACAGGCGAGGGAAGAGAAAAACTCTCCTTTGATGTGCTGAGTTGGCAAGACCTGAAATTAGTGTAGTGTTGTTTAGCAGTAGGACAACAGTCCACTGTCTGAACTTTCTTTTTTCGACGGTACTGGTTCTGGCGAACAAAAACGAAAAAAGAAAGAAAAAAATTTATAACGCATTTGATAATTTTCACTGGCCGTTTTTCTCCTTTTTATATAAAAGATTCGATTATTTAAACCTGATTTAAACGGTAATATATTCTTTAATAATTATCAGAACGGAAATCTGTTTGGTTACTTTTTTAATCAGTTGTTGTCTTTTCGTTAATTAAATTGAATTATTTAAGAGAGATTTTTTTTATATATATAAAATTTATTCCGAACGTGACGAGAGAAATGTATCCGTCAGTTTAAAATGCGAGACAAAATGAAAGAAACGTCGAATTTGATGGCGTTTACGTGAGAATAATTTAATGGAAGCAGTGCGGCGATAAACGGATGATACATAATGACGATTGGATCGAATTAGTAGTAAAGGTAGCGGTTAAACCGAAGAGAAACGACCCAAACAGAGAGCCCAATCCGCAACAACAAGTGTCCAAGATGGCGGAGTATGACGACAACCCAAACTATTGCAACTATGTGGGAACAAAGAACTCCAGGCGGGGGGCAGTCGGCTAGCCGAGCGTCGGTTGGCAAAAGTAGCGTTCGATCGAAATCGTAAACACCCCGTTGCTAAGCGACACTACCACACAACACCTGGTCATCGGTACCGAAGTACGAAGCCGCCATGGCAATCGGTAAGCTTTAGCGAACTTTGTGGAACGCCGAGCCGGGACCGTCCAGCTGTGCAGGCTGAGCAGCAACAACTAGAACTCCGGGCAGTCGCTAACGGCTGGGCCGACGTCGCCCGCAAAAGTACACTCCGGACCAATATTTGCGTTTCGGACCCCGATTGGGTCAACTATCCGGTCCACGGGACGATTGGAACGGACCGCTCTACCCCTGAAAATGGCCAAAGTCCGAAATCGTCCCGCACGGAAGTGAGTGCCGAAACACGCCAACTATGTGTGCGATTCGAAGCATATCTCGTGGCATTACTTCCATTCTCGGCCGTTTTTCGCTCGCAAAATGACAACTAACGGCTACCGATGTCAACCAGGGACAAAAAGTTACTCACCGCTAAAACGTGACACGATATTCAGTCGAATTTGACCTTATTTTGGACGGTTTTCTCCTACGAATATCCCCCTCGGTCTGCTTCTTGGTATGTAAACTATGACACAAAGAATCTCTACAACGTAGGTAGCTGTTGCGCATCTCCGCCACGCATGGGTGGGGAGAACTTACACGTCACATCCGCTAGCTACCTGGCGCGTGCCCCCGGTTCCCTAACGCCATTGGTGGAACTTGTCGGCGCCAAATAGGGCTGATGGAAATCCACCCTACACCATTAGTCGCCTTGTTTTTGGTCCCTAACCGCTCTCAACCAAAATTTAACTTAATCGGTAGACGATGCGTTAATAGCCGACCTTTTTTCTTCCTCTTTCATCGACTTAACGTGGTTGTTTAAACTCCAACCGACGCCTGATCGGCCGTTCGGCCCGCGGCTCCGGAATCTGGATACGCAATCTCTGACAGAACAGAACTTGTTGAACGCGTGGCCGTCGAATACGGGACAGCTGCCACCGGGACGTATTGTGTTACCACCTCACCGCTTCTCGAATCCCTTCGCTGTCTGACGACCATTCAACCACCGTCCGAGCTGAATAGTTGCGTCCTCCTCCAAATCCTACCATTTACTATCAGAATCAAAATCCTACAACTATTCTATTAACGGTTATTTCCAACTTCTGCGGGGACTGACGTCACCACGCGGGAAATGACGACTACCCGACGTCACTAGGGGAGATGGTTTGTTTTTAAATATATATATACTTTCGAATGGCTCCATTCGCTGAAAAAATACATGAATATTCAACAGTTCTTATCTTATAAATCTGCAACCGAGAACAATCCTTTCACCTGGTTATAAAAACCGAATTATGGTTAAAATAAAGAAAAAACTTGGAAAAATCCAATCAATGTAAACTTACAGCCTTGACTGTTTTTTTCTTTTTTTTACACAAAATGCAAAGAAAATAGTTTTCTCAAAACGAACAACGACTATTTTCGGAGATGTAACGAAAATGGGATTGTAAAAAGTTACACGTCTCTTGGAAAGAAGAAAAGAATCGAAATAAAAATTGCAGAATCTAAGCTGGTATACAAAACGCATCTATAAATACGTAAAACGCGTGCGTAAATATACTTCGATGCCTCTTAAGAGGAATTTAATTCCTCGACATATGGTTGCATATTTTATGCGATTCCATAAAACCAAACATGCGAAAGTGTTTACCGAACATTCCAAGATGGGAGAGTCTTACATAAAGGAGATTTTAAATTCTTTCTCGGACTACAGCAATCAATAATATTAAAGCCATCGATTAATTATCTCCATTATCCTCTTTTAGGAAAAAACGCGCTTATTCAGAGTAACGATAATAAGCTGGCGTAATTAAAAATTAATGGAGTCGTAAATAATTTAAAGTTTCGAATATCCCATTCTATTATTTTGAAACGGTTTATTTATAATTAGGATTTTAGAATCGATACGACTTTCTACGTATTGTTATCTCTCTCATTGATGCATTCCTAACGTAAAAAAAAAGGAAATGAATCTCCCCTCAGCTATTTCCCTTGTTGCACCTGGCTTTATATTGTCGAATACAGGGAGGGGAGAGATATTGAACACTTGTTGATGCCAAACATGGAAAAAAAATTGAGAGTAAATTCGGAAAAAAAAATCGAAAGTAATGCTTTGCATATTTAAATAAGTCTATAGAGAGACTACCATCGCACTAATTACTAAAAAGCATATTCGTTCTTACCTGTAGGTGCGGATAATTTGTAAGCACGTGCAAAATACAAACGCTCCATATTCACCAAATCGCATCTATCAACCGCACTATCCGTAGATATCATGATAAATAATTATATTCCTTTAAAGCCAACACCTCATCAAAGCGGGTTACACACACCACTATTGCGACCGTCCACCGTGTCACAACAGCTGACCTGGTGTTAGAACGCCCTTCTAACGCAGGTGTATTCATGTGTGACCTCAACCATCCTGGACTTCTAAACCAGTCTTAACCGAAATGTTGCTATTGTTTGAGTTTTTTTTCTTTTTTTTTACAAAGTCCAAACTCTTTACTGGTCTAACCTATAGTCGTCTCTCCAGTTTCCATATTTACAAAGTTAAATCTAAACTTACGTTCTCGTCTACATATTTAAACGAGTTTTTGAGCTTTCGAAAAGAATAATAATACTTTTAAACTTTCAGATAATACCGATGATTAAGAATGACATTTATGAATGGTGCAATCATCAAAAGGAGCCGTCGGAATGGAAAATTAAATAATAATTAGAATAGAGAGAAAGAGGAAATAAAAAAAGAAAGTATCGAAGAAAGAAATTAAATTTGAGATCCGCGAATTAATACACGGTAGTTGACAATAATTTATCTCCGTATGAAAAATTATACAATTACATATTTATTTTGTTTTCTTTCCGGTTAACAATGAACTCTTTATTACTGTGATATCATTAACGGTCTAATTCGATTGCGATAATTCAGAATTAAGAAAAAAAGAAAGGAAAAGAAAAATTCAGAACGTTCTAAGTTTTTACACCGCCATTCGATGGAGACGAGAATCGTGTTTCTTGTCAATAATTAATGCGGCTGAAGTGTAAGTTATAAACTTTGATATTATCTTACGAGTTTTCGTGTATCAGTCAATTAAATGGAAGACTATTAAGCGAATAAGTGATACAAATAGATGTAAAACAAATTCGGTTGTCGACTTCGTAAAAATCTTAATTTTTATTTAATAAAATCGTCGAAAAATTAGGATTTTTTTAGAAACGTAAAAATAATGAAATAATTATTTTTATTGTAATTTTCTGCCGCATTTCGAATGTCGAAACATGTTTTTATTTGTTGTTATTTGTTTGCATTAAAGCATAACAAGATATATTTATATATTATATATATAGGATGGGTGTATAATATTTCTGTATTGAATAATGTATTTTTAAACAAATAAA
Organism: Olivierus martensii; assembly: GCA_000484575.1. Classification (NCBI taxonomy): domain Eukaryota; kingdom Metazoa; phylum Arthropoda; class Arachnida; order Scorpiones; family Buthidae; genus Olivierus; species Olivierus martensii. Next base: position 26,306 of record AYEL01064661.1, read on the forward strand.
ATAACTTTATATGAAAACAATATAGATTTTTATATAATATACAGTACATAAACATCGTTCTTTAACTTCAGTTTGTATTTTCAATGAAACTTTTCTGCAGTAGGTTAAAATCTAACGTCTTATTTATATGTTAAATATGTGTCATGTATAACAAGAATGCATAATTGTAACAAATAAACTGATGATACTTTATAATTCAAACTCATCTTAAACCATCAAATGAGCACAAATCTGTCTTTCTATTTTCTATTTATTTACAATAGAGCAAGCATTCCTAACTTTGAAATTAATACAAAAGTATATATATATATTTGCATTGAATTAAAATATTATGAGGAACAGATCTGTAACCACAAGAATAGATAATTTTCTAAATTTTACACTCAACAAAACTTTATAGATTTTCCACATAATAAAGTTTTACGAACACGAATTGTTTCATGTTTCACCTAGTCTAATATAACTTGATATAATTGGAATATTGCGTAACTTTGTATTTTAAATAAAACTGAAGCGGAATACAGTATGTATAAACATCATTATTTTATTATATTAAATATATTTTAATTAATCGCTGGAAAAAAATAATAATAATAATTAGTTGGCATTGTTTCCCAGACTTTAATGTAAGACTGCGTGTGTAATAATTCGCTTGAGAGTTACGTTAAGAGTTAATTGATTAGGAAACACCCTGGAAATTTGTTAGTATAAATGTCCAAAATTCGAATATTCTTGAAAAAAATTAATGAAGCAAAGCGATTGTACCAGTCTGTGATAATATTATCTAAGAAAACGCTTAGTTTGATTTTTACACGAGTTATTAAACGTTTTAATCATAATTTGCATTTGAAATGATCGGTGACAAGCTCGAAGATCCACTGGCCCAAAAAACCGCGTTAACACCTTTAAATCTGATGCCGAAAATGATCAAATTTGGCAAACGGATGGCAGGTCATGTGAGTACTGACTTATGACGTAATAAGTTTAGGCTCAAAAACCATCTCCTCTTATTTAGAAAACACCATTTCCTGCCCGTAGCAATTATTTGACATTATTTTTATGTCCCTATGGAGATCCGGTCCGTTCCATTAATGAGGTTGGCGTATTTGCACGTGCACAGACCGAGGACCATGTCTCTCATATGACGAGCAAGCAGAAACTGGTATGCGTGGTATGTAACGATTCCACTGTCCCTCAGAGTGGATGGAACGTTGGGAATGTCTTTTCTCTTGAATCTAAATAAACCGCACAAAATGGTTTCGGTTGAGAAGAAAAGAGTCTTTTGTTTTGTTATGTCTCGCTCCAAGTATCTGGCATCCAGACCACAAAATCGGGAGTTTAATTGCTTTGTTCTAACTGGTCACGTTGTTTATACGATGTGAATATTAATTAAGTTGGACAAGTCAAGAAATATACTTGTTTAAATCGATTGAAGTTTTTTTAATACGCTGATAAAATTTAAATTTTCGATACGAATCTCTTTCATGTCGTTTTTGCTTTATCTTCTTTTTTAATTACATCAATTATTATATTTTCCGAAAGCGTCACTCGTAATCACTCGCCATCAAAATGTAAGAGGAAAAGTTGACATCAGTAGAACTTATAATCGCTTTTAATTCACATAATTTCAATTTATATAAATTTTTTCGGGTGTAACCATATTAAAAGAGTCCTTTAATGCGTCATAATATCACATTCTGATCTATTATTTTCTCTTATGCCGTTCCTCGAACCCATCAAATGCTTAATCCACAGCTGACTAGGTTATATATACAGAGATTACACCTACTTTTGGTAGTCAAAATATGGAAATTACAAGGGATTTAGCTTTAGGGACCGCGGAGTTGCACTGGGTAGTCTTCCTTCCCTCTGGCACTTTTTGTTTATAGGCCTACTGCATTATTAACTACGCATAATAAGATTTTAATCTGTCTCGAATAAATTACATTCGCTACTACAACAACTTTCCGAATAAAGATATGAAAGTATAAAATAGAATAACGCTGTAAAGTAATTTCGAGTGATGAATATCGATTTGATTTTGGTCGAAAAAAAAAATGAAATTATAACAAAAAACGGCCATAGGGCATAATAATTTGATTGATGAAATGTTAAGTCACAAACGACAGCAAAAATAGGAGTTAATCCGCATAAAATCCTAATTGAATTAATCTAATTAAAGTTTATAAAAAAAATCGATGAATAAATTGTCATTAGTAAACTTAAACTAAAATATCATTATGTAATAATCTTAAAAATAAAAATAATAATAAAATTAGTCCGCGCGGAAGTGACAATCGTCACCTGACGTGAACTAATAATATTAGTGACGTTTTGGATAACTGAATGAATTAAAGACGTCATTAAATTCAGGCACTAGTTTATAGCCCGTTCTACTTTTTTTTTTATATTTATATATTAAAAATTAAGCATTATTAAAATTAATTACTACACAATTAACTTAGTGGAAAAGTACGGACTATTAAATTTTTTTCACGGGTTCGAAAATTGATACGCAGTCAATTAAAGCGATAGGCCACTTAGTCAAGCATCGATCGCTCAATCATCTCCAAAATTAAACACACGGAGATTCTTTTATGTAGCTAAAAGAAAAGTTAAAGAGCGAAATTTGTTACGAAAAGTAAAGATAGAAGCCAAACAAAGGATAGGGGGTTAACCAAAGAGGAAAATCTCGACGGGGGTAAGATAGGCGAATAAAAAAAATATATAAGTGTGTACTCTAATTGACGGCCTCTGAAGTCTCGAAAATTCCCAGGCTTGGTCCTATCAGAAGACAATCAGCGTTTTACATACAATGGTAGAAATTATTGTAATCTTAGTTGGTATTTTTTATCTCCAGGCTATATCAATTCTATATAAAATGAGTATAAGTGGAATTAAGCTTTTCCTTTGTCGTATTAATAATATTTTTTTTATTTTTGTTTTGGAATTATTGTACTTTGAAAAAAGTACGCGACACTTTTAATAGCTTAGTTTTAAACATTTAAAAATCTAAACATCTATTTATATAATTATTCTTCACTGACGATGCTTAAAGAGTGAAAGCAATCGCGCAGTTCTGAAAATCTCTGGGAAAAGACGGGATTATTATGTTTGCGTTATAATTACTCATAGTTTTCTTTGAATGTTTACTTTTCTTATTAAGTAATTTATATAAATGCGAGTTTTCGCTTAAGTTTCGGAACACTTCTTTTTTTTTTTCTTTCTTTCTTTCTTAGTCCAATTCAATTAAAATCAATTGATGCAACATATAACGTCATCTGCCGGAACTTTTTAAAACTAATTAAAAAGTTTACATTTGTTTCTAATGCGTTTACATCGTTAACGTAATGTTTACATATTATAAATCGGTTTTAACGAGAAATTAAAGTCATGAAGTGATTTAATTTTCTTATCAATAGACATAAAATCGCTTTCGATTATAAAATGCGTTGTTTGACTTTAAATATTTATCATCCATCATCCAATATACGGGGAGGAGAAATATACTAGATATTTTGCACCTTATCCTGTTCCGTAGTCGAAATGTTTATTTTTAAAGAGGCGAAAGAAGCGAAGCGCTTGACAACAGCAACGCGTTTCCGTCGCCGACCGCCTTGTCCGATCACGTGGACAGCTTTCTGCGTCGGGATGACGTCATTCAGCGCAGGTGTAGATATCTTTGCACGTGCAAGCTCCTCTCCCCACTTTCCCTACCCGGCCAGTAATGAGACCGACAAGCCATGAGTCACCATTTTTAAAAGTTTTTCGCAGAAATAACTCAAAACTATAAATCGTCCTATTAATCGATTTTTACGATTATCGATTATCCAGGGATTATTTTTTTTATTATCTTTTATCGATTTATTTACTATTTATTATTTTAATTATTATTTCTCGTCGAATTTTCGTAGCATTAAAATTTAATGGCGGAGTTCCTTAGCGGGAGGGTTTTTGCGAAGAGTTAGGAAAAAATTATTTTTGGATATCCTTTGTAAGATTAGATGACACGATGACAAATAAAAATCCAGTGGAAGATCGGCCGCACCTTGGCCTATTTCTCGACTTTCTTCGTTGCTAATTATAACCGAGTCAGCGCATCAGACTTGATTGTTTTCTGCTTGGAAATAAAGAAAAAAAAATTGTTCTAGTTGCGATTTGCGTCTAGTACTTCGTTTGGGCTTTTTTACTTCATAGCGTCGAAGCGGAGCGTTGTTGGGGTTTCTAACCTTGTCTTTCCCCTGAGGCTGTGCTAGACAAACAGGTTATTTCTCGTTGTTTCTCTAACTGATATTCTTCATAAATAAATCATGATTATTTCCTTGATAATATCACCAAAAACCATAGAAAGATTTTTTGATCAGATTATTTCCAAGTTAATTTTTTTTAAATGACAAAACAACGAATCAAACACAGAATTCTGAATGTAAACAGTTACCAGAGATCACAAATATAAACGTTTTTTACTTGTTAATATTTACCTTATCCGATAAATAATAAAACTTGACTAAAATATAACTGTCTTTTATTGTCTTTTAAACATCATTTTTCTATTTTTAAACATTTATAAATGTCACTTCTCATTTTAGATAGGATAGCCGTTCACATCCTGCCCGTAAGCCGGAAAGGCTTCAAAACGCGGATATTTATCCTTTTTTTTATTACTTTTGCGCATAAATTTAACTTCTGTATTACTTTCTTCTTAAAAAAATTAAACTGTTCTTATTGTTCTATTTATAAAATTAAAATCACTGTTAAATCTTGATAATTTCTATTTGTAAACTTTCTAAAATCCCCGATTCATCTAAACGTTCACACGAAGAAATTAAAAAAAAAAATTAATCGAACGAATCTAAACAGTCGGTCCTAATGAATCTTATCATTTGTCGATTAATATCAAGTGTTTTGTACCAGTTTTGGTTATTGGTCGAATTTATAAACTTGTTGGAAATCGGATGACGTGACTATACGAAAGATGTTAGATAAAATTTAATCACTCGATAAAAACTATTTAATGCATCTTTCAAACGTTGTTATTAAGGAAACAAAAATAAAAACACCTTTAGTTAAGTATGCGTCATTGACCGGATTTGTTAAGTCATACAACATAACGGATATGAAGGAGATAAATTCTTATCTTCCATTATCTCTCATTGCGAAACAAAATACATCAGTAAAATATACAGATTCGCTATTGTTCTATAGTAATTTTATTAGTAGTGCCATCTGGTAAACGAGTTTCAAGTTAAATTGATGTTCGCTGGATGGATATATTTAAAATAAAAACAAAATTGCAATTTTTGTTTATTTCTCTTTCTTGATTATTTTATAATCGTTTAATTTTATTACTTTTTAAAATCTAAATACGATATTATTTAAATTTAAATGTGTTTGCGAAAGATGAAAATATCTTGCTCGACCTTTGACTTGCGTCTTTGTTACTTCGTACTCATTTCTTAATACAGAACATTTTGTTTTATTACAGGGTTTTTTTAACAAATCAAAAAATTTTGATAAAAAACCTGTAATAAAACCTTGAATAAAACTTATGTTTTAGGGTATATAAAATTAAAATTATAAAATATATAAAATTAAAATTAAAAAATTATAGATATATAAAATTATATAAAAAATAATATAAAATTATAATAAAATTATATAATATGTATATAAAATTATAGATTATTAAGCATATAATGAAGGCCTTAAAATTTTATTTATTCTATAAATTTGTATTATTAATTAATAAATTTATAAATACCGTTAATTAATATAAGTGTGATTTAAATTTGTCAGTAAGATTTAAAGATTTTTTTTTCTTTCTTAATTTAAGAGCTCAAAGTTGACTAATTATAAAGTTAATTTGGCACGAATGAAGTTTGCGACTAAAAATCCCATCTGATTTATGTATTTCTTTGCTAGCGACATTAAGAAATAGTCCTCTAATTTGGGAAGGACGGAGTCATAAAACAGTACGAGTATTTTTGGATATTTTAAGCATTTTACATCTGCAAACTGTCCTACAAAGAAACGGCAAAACATCGCGAGTAAAGAGACTTTCGACATTGATTTACATAATAATTATTATTTTTTAATATTTAAAATCGCCTCATGATTGTTATATTAAATGTATATTATTTCGATAAAATTTTAAGTTATAAATATGTTTCATATTTTTAGTCTTATAAACAAATTTTTCTTACTTAAGTTACTTAATGTAAATATGAAAACTTTTGTCAATTGGAGCCATCTATCGTGATAAAAATCATTTTTTAATAAAAATTTTTATTTTAGAAACGTAAATATTTTAAATGTTGAACTTATATTAATTTTTAAATATCATTACATTATTTTGATATAAATTACAAAAATAAAATACGATGTTAACGATAAAAGAAATTCGGTTTTAATTTAGCGCCATCTGTAACCGGAATTATAAATTAATAAAAATAATATTGAAATAATAAAATAACATTACTTTTGTAGTTAATAAAATGATAAATGTAAATATATTGCAATTTTCTGATCTTATCACATAATTTTGAATAAAAATTCAATTAAAAAAAATTGGTTGGTTGACAGTAGACACCTGAAAATTCTAGGCAGTGCATATTGCGTTCAATGGAGCACAAATTAGCCAGCGTTTTAGTTTTTAATACATCCGGTAATTTTCTATGAAATATAAAACAGTATGGAAAACCGGATATTATACGAATAAATTATTCATTGTGTAAAAGACATTTCTTAGAAGATTTAATAGCTTATTGACTACAGTATACCTTAATCATATTTTATTTTATTTTGTTAATTTAATGAAGAACGATTAAAATTTAAGATATAAAATAATTAAATTTTAAGAAAGAATAACACTAAAATTATTATGAATATTTCATATATTTGCATATATAAATACTTCTACTTCATTAAAATTTATTAAAATAATTAAAAATAACAATTTTTTTATTTTTTATCGAGAGGTGGCAGCATGGTAAATTGTTTTATGATGATAAAATGTTGCCATCCTTTTGAGAAGGAAGTGATTCAGTTAAATAACTAAAGATTTCCTTACTCATCAAAATGTCTAATTTATTTGATGACAGTTACTAGAATTAAATTAGAATTCATTCAAATGAAACCAGAATTTTTAAGTATCAATTATTAAAAAAATATGACTATTGCTATTTTCTTATAGATTAAATTCTAAGTATGGCATCCAAATAAAATTACCAAAATTTTTTTCTGAGAAAATCGTATTATTTATTTGTATATAAGTGTAACCAAAATAATTTTGAAATCGTAAACAATTATTACAGCGATAGGTTTAACGATTTAATTTTATTAACCAATTCAAATCAATAAATTTACTTAATTTTTAAATTTCCATAATTGATTCTCTCTTTGTATAATGTCTATAATATTCCTGGTAACCGTATTAAAATATCGAAAAAAATTGAATAATTATTTTATGAAAACAGTAATAATATTTAAGCAGATGCTAATACAGTATTATTTATACATTATTGTTGTTGTTGCGTATAGGTAAATACTCACTTCTGACACGTAATCCTTATTGGGGTTAATGACCAAAAAAGAAGATACCAACAAAGATTTTTATTTTTCATTCTCGTATTTTTCGTACGAAAAATAAGCAATAATCATAACAGGACAAATAAAAATATCAGCGATTCTTTCTATAGATGTTCTACATCATTTATCTATTTGAAAGGAATTTTTAATATTATAAATTTTAATAAATATCTTGTAACCTATATTCTAAACTCATTGTTTCGATAAAACAGGAAATGCACCTACAGTACAGTTGTTTCATTAGAAAACTGAGTAAATAGATAAGTTTTGGGATTTAGATAAATTACTTGTTTCACTGTATGGCGGGAAGATAATCGAAGATAAAAAGAAGAAAAAAGAATCTATATGTTTTTACAAACAAATACTTGTCTACGGTAGCTGTAGTCAAAACTAGGAATGAAAAAATAATCTATATGTTTTTACAAACAAATACTTGTCTACGGTAGCTGTAGTCAAAACTAGGAATTCTTAAGTAGTCAAATACAGATCACAAGTAGCAGATAATATTATACACATTACTGAAAAGATAAAGTCGTCTTATTTTCGAAAGTCCTTATAAATTTCCTTTCTTAGTTTCATTTTAAGAATCGTAATTGTTAATAATCAAAAATTTATATATTATTTAAATTAAATATTTACTCTTTTTTTAAAGTAAAATTTTATATTTTGAATCGGCTATTACAAATTTTATTGCTGAGATAAACCACTTTTAATAATTGATGATATTATAAATCTAAACTGCAACTAGCTTTCTGACGATCTATATTAGGTTTATAAATACAATACCGTATCAGAACTGTCTAAAATGTTAAAATTAATTTTCTTTCTCACGCGACAGAATTTAATTTGCTTGACTGAGTTCATTCAAGGTTAAAAAAGTTATTGGCCCACGCAGAAGAGATGCGAGAGAATGCATTTAACGAGCTAAATATCTTTATAATACGTTTCCTTATAATATGAATTGGAACGTATTAAGTGTAAAATGATAAAATGAATCTTTAAATTTGCACAAACTGAAAATTAATTTAATTAATCTGTATTATGGAATTTATCTTAGGAATCTATGAATATTTTACTGAATTTAAAAGCGTTTAAAAATATTCTTTTAAAAGGAACTAACGTTGTACAATATATCATATATTAATTTTCTGAGAAATAAAGAAACAATGAGGAATAATATTTCATTAAATCGATTTTAGAAACAATTCCCATTCTGAAACGAAAATGGTCGCAACTGATCGAGTGAGAATACGCAATAAAGACGGAATCTCACTTAAATTCTATTTTATACATTCCTTTCACGCAGATATGCAAAGCATACAGATCATTTATTATTAAATATAATTATAAACGTACAATATTAAAAATAAATCAAAAGTCAGTTTTAAAAAATTACTAATAATATATTCACTCTTCTCGTTTCATCAATTATTGCTACATTAATATTTAAAATGATTAAGCTAAATTCGAGATGAAATTTTCTCGTAACTTAGCATAATTGCGATACATGAGTCATTTAAAATTTATTCAAAAGGGATACTATATGTTGAAAATTTTATGACTTAATTCATAACTTGTTTCTTTCATAAGCAAAAAAAAAAAAAGTATTATTTCTCTATACAATAACCTATACACGGTATTTTTGTATGCTGAGTAAATTATTATTTTGTGTTTACATAGCCTAAACAGACGAAACCATTATATTATGTACATAGATAATGAGAGATGAGTAAAAACAATACTACAGGCTATAGGTGGTCAATGTTTAGCCTACATAACTAGAACTAGTCTTCTTTCTCCTTACATAGGCCTTAAAATATTACTTCTCAGAATATCTTTGTAAATAAATAGATCTTAAATAAATCTAACAGCATTATTCTATTGGATATAAATATTTTATTCATTGTTTTATACAATGTAGAAAAAAAATTAAGTCCCAACATTACAGTATATTATATATAATCAGTTATTATTAGAAATTCCTTTAATGATTTACTATACAGTGATTCTCAGTAAAGTCTTTTATGCTGTAATGACATTGTTTTTCATTTTAGAAAATAACAAATGTTTTATTCTTAACTCAAAAATATTACTATTAGTTTTTTAAAATATTCAGTATTGTATTTTAATCATAAATTTGTCTCTCTTAGAAACTAATTTTTTTTATTAAAATGTATTTTCTGCTTTATACTATATATACTATTATGTCATATATATATATAAAAATATGGAGATTTGTATATATTGTAATAAATTTTCCTATTGTAAACCTTTTACTTTAATTTAAAAAATATTTTAAGTTTAAATCTGCAACTGTTCTGAACAGAAGAAAATTTATTTAATAAATCGCCGTTCTATAAATTATTCTTAAATTGATTGAAAAAAAAAGAAATTCTACTTTATTTAGGATTTAAATAAAATTAAAAAATATTTGCAACTCATTTTATTCATAAGTTTAAAGTATAAAATGCATATTAAAATGAAGTGCATAATATCGCATTTGTTATCATCCAAACCTATACAGTACTTTGTTTGATAACATAACTTACTTGTTAGTATGAGGTTAGAAGCTGCTTGAATTATCAATTTATTTTCTTATCCAACTTTTAAGAGAAACGAAAACAGAAAAGTTGCATTTCTGTTATCGCTTTCTCGGATGTCAAACACTTTTACAATTTGGTTACACAAGTCGCATTATATTCATTATTTATAGCATTTCTGTCTTTCTTTTATATATCCCTGGAAGGTCAATATACAGTACAGTACAGTATAATCTTTTTTTTTTTTTTTTTAATCGAAATCCGAGTCGAGTTACGAAAAAGAAACAAAACTATTTTTGATATTTATCACGATTTATATTAAAAAAATTTCAATGAAAATATTTATGTTAAATTTAAAACTGTACTACAATATATTTATTGGAAAATGATAAAATTTTGAAATGTTATCTTTGTTTAAATATTTTGAAAAATAAATAAATCTGATACTTCTAAGTATACCGTTTCAGGATATTTGGAACTACATTTATTAAAAATTTAGTCGATATATTTAATAAAGGAACAATATATATCATACATATATATTTGGTTAAGATATTTGGTTGTTACTTTACAATATTGAAAAAATAAATATATATA